>JANZXV010361705.1:0-10685 GCA_027576455.1 Erythroxylum roigii
ATCAATTCATAAACAATGTTCATGAATATCAAATTAATGAAATATGCCTTTCTTTATTTGTTCATAAAGTCTGTACATGAGTCGAGTTATGTCGACATACAAGTCGACTTATAGGTACTGAACATGTGTAAGTCGAGTTACAGAAGTGTACAAGTCGACTTACACTTACAGTAATAAATTAAAGTTTAACTCCAGAAAAAGGAATTAAGGTATTCTGAATCCAATTTTGAGTGAATTTTCATGCTTCGAACATCATACAAGGGAGATACATGAGGTTCATGTGCCTTGGGTCTCATGCTCAGTGTTCGGAATTGCATGATAGTCCATCAGAAAAGGAATAAAGACATTCTGAAGTGATTTTTTGTGCAAGGAACTTGCCATAAAGGAGATACATAAGGTTCTTGTGTCTCAGGTGGTCGGTTAGTATTCGGTGACGCACGATAGTCACTCTATTGAGTTTTTTCTTTACGAAAGTCTCAAATGAAGTTTTCCGAGGATGTCTTCAGCACGAGTGTGTGACAATGAGACCGTGCATTCAGATTTTTGCAATTTTCAGAATATATGCCCATAAAGAATATGAGGATAACATGAAGATGTATCCCTTATGTTTGTGGACTTTTTAAGTACTGATGAGGATATAGTCACCACAGTGGCCTTTCAAGTCAATATTTTGAATTGTTCTGTTTACACATTAGGGGATGTCTTTGGTCTCATGTTTGGTTATGCTGCCTACAGGTGTTGGCTTTACATGAGATTTTGAGATGTGCATAAAGGCACTGGATAAAGGAAAGTCATTGTTTGAATGATCTATTCACCCACGAGTGGTAGTGTCATAAGAGTTGATGATTTGTACTCTGATCGCTTTTATGTGTGGAGGTCTAGTTGCATATATTATGTATTCAGCTCACAAGTGTTTCGTAATATATGTGACTGGATTTTCAGTAAAGATACTATTTAATACCTTTGAATATCGATGTTGTCCTAGATTTGTGCTGATTTAAAGATTATTATCTTGAAGTTACCTTTTCAGTCAATAAAATCAGTGTCACCATTGAAACCCTCACTGGTTTCAATACAAAGAAGTAGACATAAGATGTATTGAATGCTATGGAGATAGTTGTGGATGATATAATCATACAAACGGATGGTTCATCTCCACCTACATCCATAAACTCAAGAATTCGTAAAGCAACCTATGAAGCCTGGGATCGGTATAACATATTATATCTGATGACCATTAAGAGATCCATACCTAACCATCTATTTAGTGGACTTCTGAATACAGACATAACGAAGGAGTTTCTTGATAATGTCTCCTAGAGGTACACAGTCTCATCTAGTGTTGAGATAAGTGCCTTGATGAAAGAATTATTTTCCATAGGGTATAAGGGAGAAAAGGGGAGTAAAGAAGTACATATCGAGAATGATTCATCTTCACAGTAGATTAAAGATGTTGGGACTTTAACGCTTTGATGGCCCATTGTGTTGCTGAGGTGGAGAAACTCAAGTTTGCTTCTCTTACAGGCCTCGAAGCAACTTAAGGGAAGATAAAGATGAAGCCTACTAAGTTCGAAGGTAGAAAGTTCAAATCTTCTCCGTATGCTAATGTTGGTCAAACCAATGCTGGTGAAGGTCCTGGGGACATAAAGAAACCAGTAATATGAGGTTTAAAAAATAAAGACTGAGACCATCATGTTACTCTTTGGTTTGTCAATTATGAATCTGATTTGCGATAGTGGCATTAAGTACTTAGTGGCTATTTAGTGGAGCATCTGATCAAGGTGCTTACACAATGCAAAGGTTCATATCCAAGATAAAGCCAAATAAAGAGAAGGAGAAACTGATGGTTCACATCAATAAAAATGGGAGTAATATCTATAGGGGATGTATGTACTGAACTTTATTGTAAGGTTCATTTGGGTTTTACATAAAACATTTTATATGTGATCTGTTGATCAATTTTGGACAAAGAAGGTTGACATTTTACATTTAATACTTTTGTTGTACAGTTATTATTTAATGCAAAATATAATGGTACAATTTCTTGTCATATGGTTTGTATAGAATGTGTTTTACCCCGAATTAGATAAATGCTTCTTTGTATCTTGCTAAACGAGTTATGAAGGGCCCTGATGAATGAGAAGTTATACACGACGTGACATAAAGTTTTAAGCCACATTTCCAAAGCTAGGGTTGAGAGATTGATCAAGGAAAGCATTTATCAATTCTAGATTATGATGAATTGGGAACATATACTGACTGTTGCAGGGGTAAGTTGACTAATAAGGATATTGAGATCAACTTATGCTTCTGACTTGTTGAGTCTGACACATAAAGATATCGGTAGACCTTATACAATTGCATTATGCAATTCTAAATGTATTCTGAAATTTGTTGATGATTATTCCCATCACGGCCACGTGTTCTTGCTTAAAGACTAAAGGTTGAGAACAAATTAAAAAAAATCATTAAGATAGTCATATTTGACTGTGGAGTAGAGTATCTTGACAAACATGGTGTTTTAGGACTTTAAAAGATCTGTTTGCCAAATATTTGAAATCAATTGGAATAGTGACTTAATTCATTATGCCAAGTAGTTCTGAGCAAAATGGTGTGTTGCTAAAAGGCATAACAACACCCTAAAGGACTTGAAGAAGTCAATGTAGAGCAGGACTAATCTACCTAATTATCTAAAAGTTTGAAAACTCAGCCTCGTACACATTCGTGTATGGGGCTGCCTTACTGAGGTAGTATAATCCTCATAAAGAAAAAATGCATGCTTGTTCCCCTCATTGCCATTTAGTAGTATATCTTGACCACTTTAAGGCTACAACTTTTACTATAAAGAAGGAGGGACTGGAATAGTAGAATCACAAACAGCTAAGTTTCTGGAATACCATGTCTAGGATGATGGTGGGCCCATTAACCCTTCAGATGATAGTAGGGCGAATACTACATTTATCATGTACCCGCTACTCATACAGTTAAATTCGGTGGATTTAGGTCTCTTTACCGTGGCTGTATAGGAACAGGAACCCATATCTGTACACATAGAGGTTCCTAGGGGTACAAGATCTAATACAGTTAAGTAAATCCACTAGAATGAGATGACCTGCTATCCCATCTGATTACATAGTCTATCAGGTGAACATGACCATGCTATTAGACATGTTACGGATCAAGTTACTTTTACAGAAGTTGTTTTTGGACCCAATGCGAATATGTGGTGGGATGCGATGAATCACGAGATGCAGGCTATGGAGCATAGTAAAGTATAGGAGTCAGTTGATTTGTAGCAGAACTGCAAAATTTTCAATTGTAAATAAAGTTTTAAAGACCTAAAGGATTTCAGGATAAAGTTCAACATTTTATGGGCTCGCTCAGTTGCCTAATGGTTCACTCAGGGAGAAAGGTTGACTTTATGCTACCTTTGCTTTCGTATCCTTAGAGGATACATTTTGAGTGATTAAGGCAATTGTTGCTCATGACGATATAGAGTTACATTAGATAGCTGTCAAAACCGCTTTCCTGAGTAAAGACCTTTTATGAAGTGGTCTATATGGTACAATATGGAGGATTTCAGGATCCAGATGGAAATGACATGGTTTGCGAGTTATGCATATCAATATGTAGTTTATATCAAACCTACTAAAAGTGATACCTTACATTTGACGAGGTTTTGACCTCTTTCGGCTTCATGAAAAATAAAGTTAAAAAGGTGCTTGTACTATAAGGTCGAGAGGAGTAAAATTATCTTTTTATTACTGCATGTGGATGATATATTGCTCACGTCAAGTTACTTGATCATGTTGTATAAGGATAAGCAACTTTTGTTCAAGAAATTTTTCATGACGGACCTTTTTGTAACATCTTTTGTCCTAGGTATTCGGATTCACCGGGACAGATCTCAACACTCATCAAATCTCTCATAAAATGCATGCATTGAGTATGTGTTACAAAGGTTTAATACGGTTAATAGTAAACCTATCGTAGCACCTGTTTCTCATAGTAAGAGATAATCTTTTGTACAGTATCCAGGGAATAAATTAAAGAGAGAGGTTATGAGGAATGTTTCGTGTTCTAGTACAGTTGATAGCCTGATGTATGCTCGGTTATGTACTAGGTAGGATGTTGTATTCACTGTTTGACTGCTTGGTTAATATCTGGTTAATCTAGTTATAGACTATTGGAATGCAGTCTAGCGAGCGTTGAGATATTAAAGGGAATCAATGATTATATGTTGACATATGGAAAAGTCAACAGACTAAACCTCATAGGAAATTCAGATTCGAATTTCAACTATGTATGCAGATAATCGAAAGTCCACTTAAGGTTACAGTTTCAAGTTTGTAGATGGTACAATGTCGTAGAAGTGTGTTAAGAAGACACAGGTAACTTCCTCAACTATGCAATAGCAAGTAGAATCTGAATAGATTTGAGCATTGCCACAGGAGAAAAAGTTTCATCATAATTAATAATTTCCTTTTTATTATACCCCCTGGCAACAAGATGGGCTTTATAGGTTTCAACCTTCCCGTCTGCTCCAATTTTTTTCTTAAATACCCATTTACATCCTATAGGTTTTATATCCTTTTAGGGATTAACCAAATTCCATACTTTGTTGATTCTCATGGATTCTAATTCAGATTCCATGACCTTAAGCCACTTCTCACGATCTAGACTTGCCATAGCCTCTTCGTAAGTCTTAGGGTCATCATCAATATTATTATCCTTGTCACCTTGCATTATTAAGTTTAATCTATCTGGTGTATGACGATCCCTAGTAGACCTTCTAAGAGGCTCATATTCAATAGGTTCTTCCTTTACTTGATCTTATTGTTGTACTGGTTTTTGGACAAGTTCATTAATCAGTCCATTCTCCTCAACTGTTGAGGTTTGTACCCTATGTGTTAATTTCAAGACATCAAGTAAAGGCTACTCAACATTCATCTGATGCTCTTGAGCTTGTGTTGATTTGTCATAATCTTGAATTTCATCAAGATCTATTTCTACACCATGACTTCCTCCATTAAGGAACTCCCTTTCTAAAAAGGTTGTGTTTCTAGCCACAAACACTTTGTGTTCAAAAGGGTGGTAGAAATAGTATCCCATAGCTTCCTTGGGATAGCCAACAAATCTACACTTGGCAGACCTCGCTTCAAGCTTATCTGACAGCAATCTCTTGACATAGGCTGGACAACCCTAAACTTTCAAATGTTTTAGGTTATGTTTACATCCTTTCCACATCTCATATAGAGTTTTAGTGACTGCTTTAATGAGAACTTTGTTTAATAAATAGGCAGCGGCTTGTAAAGCATATCCCTATAGGAAGATCAGTGAACCCCATCAAGGATCTTACCATATCTAATAAGGTTCGATTTCTCCTTTCTGAAATACCATTGTGTTGCGGTGTTCTTTGAGAAGTCCACTAAGACAAGGTTCCATCTTGCCTTAGATAGTCAACAAAATCATCACTAAGATACTCACTGCCACGGTCAGATCTTAGTGCCTTAATACTCTTACTAGTTTGTTTTTCAAGTTCACTACGAAATCTTTTGAACATTTCAAATGATTAAGACTTGTGTTTCATAAGATACACAAATCCATATCTTGACATATCATCAGTGAAGGTGATAAAATAAGAATATCTACCTTTAGCTTGAACTTTCATAGGCCCATATATATCAGTATATATGAATCCTAAAAGTTCACTAGCCATCTCTTCAGTTCCAGTAAAAGGAGATTTGGTCATTTTTCCTTTAAGACAAGATTTATAAGTTTCATATGTTTCATAATCATATGAACAAGTCATCCTTCCTTGTGCAACTTGTTTACTCTTTTCTTACCAATATGACCAAGTCTACAATGCCAAAGGTAAGTTTGATTTGCATTATTATCTCTCTTCCTTTTTTGACCAGAAACATTCATAATTGGTTAAACAATTATTTCAGGTAAGACATAAAGACCATATTGTAAATAACCACTTACATATAATTCATTACCATGAAATATATAACATTGGTTATTCTTAAAGATTGTATGAAATCTATTCTTGTCTAATGACAAAATGGAAACAATGTTTGAAACAAATTTAGGAACATAATAACGATCTTCCAATAATAAAGTATTTCCTATAGGCATAATAAGAGAAATAGTTCCTACAGCTAGGGCAACAATACTTACTCCATTCAACTTGTAGCTTTACTCCTCCCTTATTCAATCTCCTACTGATCTTTAGACCCTGCAACACATTGCAGATGTTAAATCTACTACCAGTATCTAATACCTATTTAGTATAATCAATAGTAGTTAAAGAAATCACGAAAACATTTTTCATAAATGTCCTACCTTATTTCTTGCCTTTCAAAGTAGCCAATTCCTCTGTGCAGTTCCTCTTCCAGTGTCCCTTCTTTGTACAGAAGAAACATTCAACACCCTTTTGGTCAACTCTCTTCTCCTTACCCTTGGATTTGTTCCAAACACCTTTGGGATAAAGATGATTTTTCTTGGGCTTCTTCTTGCCCTTCCACTTGCGCTTAGAAGAGTTACCAAGCAGGTTCACAGACCCTGACACTTTCACCTTCTCAAACGATGCTACTTGATTTTCATAATCGATCAACAAGTTGAGCATTTCATGAAGATCACAATCCATCTTGTTCATGTTAAATTAACAATGAACGGTGAAAAAATATTAGTAAGAGATTGTAAGTTCAAATCTTGTGACAACTCTTTTCCTAGTGAACACCCTAACTTCTAAAGTTGTTCTATAAGATCAATCATCTTAAGAACATGGGGTCCCATAGGAGATTTGGGCTTCATTTCAGACTTAAATAAGGAGTTAGATAAATGGTATCTAGCAGTCCTACTTTATGACCCATGCATCTTCTTAAGATGCTCAATGATTTGTCGAGGATTCATACCTTCATGTTGCCTTTGGAGTTCAGAACTCATTGATGCCAGAATAATGCACTTAGCATTAGTATTTTGTTCATTATACTTAAAATATGCATCCAATGCATTAGCATCATCAATTCCCTCAGGAGACGTTTCCTTCATAGGTTTATCGATCACATCGATAAGTTTTTCATGTATGAGAACAATTCTCAGATTGTGGTACCAATCATCAAAATTGTTATCCGCTAGCTTGTTAGCGTCAAGATAGCTTCGCAGTGATATAGTAGACATGATGAGAAATCTAATAAAAAGAAAACACCAAAATAAGAATACAATCATTTATCATTAAGATATGGACTTTTATTTAAATGATATAACATCTTTAAAACATGAATGAATCCCTTGGTTGTCAAGTTGTTACTCATGCATAATTAAAGAGTGATAAATTTTCTATTTTATCATATAAAATTATAGTAGGCTCAATATTATATAGTCCCCTAATTGTCAGGTTGTTCCTATTAGTATAATTTAATTTATCCATCTAAGTGATGGAGAATTAATTAATATTATACTCCTTAGGTAGTCTAGGCCAAAAGTATAAAATTAAGTAATTTTTTTCACACATGCAACATATGCAATAGAAAATATTATTTATTCTTGAACTATAAGTCACCTGGTTATCAGGTCATTCCTTGTAAACAAAAATAAATATTATTATCTACTTGGGTGGAAAATCCTTTTTGATAAAATATTATATATTATATCAAAATAAACTCAATAATTTTAAAAAGTCAAGATTTCATGTTATTAAAACAATTTTAATAACACTATTGATCATATCACACTTTTAGACAACATTCATACAAGAAACTTTGAATGTAATGAACATTTATCGATCTAATTTGATAAACAGATAAATAGTTGAACTATGTGGATAAAATCCATAAAAACATATTGTAAAGCATCTGTCAAATGCTTTTCCCAAGTGCTTTTAATAAATTTACCATGCACATCTATCCAAACCAAATGTTTTAAAAACATTTTCGATTTTCAAACCATGTATTCTCTGTCAAAGGCTTCTCATGCATATTAAATGATCAATTTTTATGTGTTAAAACAAAGAACACAGCAAAATACGCAAATTATTAGTCTTTGTTAAGTATGATGTGAACGCAAAACTGGCTTTGATCCTAATTGAAGGATTGCATACGTAGCAGAAATAAAAAGAAATTGCAATCCTATATTCATCTATTGCGTTTAACAAACATACTAATAGTAAGAACATGCAAAAATAAATACCTGGAGTTTGTGAGGATTAATCGGTATTAAACTTCAAAAATACAAAGTCTTTATGCACTCCACACCAAAAAATACGTCCCGCTTTCAACATTTGATATGGCTATAGTTAAATTTGAAGAACCCTTTCTTTAAGAATGGAGAAAACAATTTTCTCATTTTCTCTTATTTATTTTCACGTACATAAATCAAAAAGTATACATATGTCACTCTTCTCTTTGGTTTTATTCACGTATAAAAAACAAAAAAACATATAACTTCTTTTGTCATTTTCTTGCACGTACAAAACATGAAAAACGTATATATATTGTTCCAAAGGTAACGCACAACATATGACCTTCAGACCCATAACTGACATATGTTTTAATGTTGATGTTTTTGAAAATTGAAAACAACCAATGCATCCTTTTGTTTTGGTTTTGTTTTAAAACCAAACCAAAACCACTCACGCCTTTACTATCTGATGTATTTTGCTTTCCTTCTTCTTCTTTAAATAATAATAATTATTTATAAAATGAAATAAAATAAAAAATATTTTATTTTGTTCATTTATTTTGTACAAGAGAATTTCCAATATTAATTATATTTTACGTGCTAACAAAAAATATAATAATATGCCATATAGATTATTTAATAAATTATCTCATAATAAATTAAATAAACATAAACAGAAAATATTATACTCGTAAGTGTGTGACCATGTAGGTTCATCACTAAGCTGGTAGTAATTAATCCAATTAATTACTAATCAAAGTTAGCGTTTAACAACACTCCTCAACGACCGGATAGTGTGAAGTAACAACCTTACAAAGATGAAACCTGGTTAAAAATAATGTATTATTACCTTCCATTATTACAACTTCGAATTATCCTAAGGTATAGTTTAACTGTCAAACCCTATTAGATAACCAATTATGTTATATGTCGATCATTAATGATTAGTGAATGACTTAGGAAACTACTTTTCCTCACTCATTCAATCACCCTGGCCAAGGTCTTGAAACAACGATTAAGATTAATGACAACATAGAGCTCAAACTCATTACCTAGAGTCGATGGATTCCATTTTGACTCACCACTAATCAGATAGATACTTAATTATATCCAATGATCATTCAACTAACATTTTACACATTAGGTGTCCAACATCAAAACATAATAAGTGACCTATTGATTACTATGATGATCTCAAGTCAAAAGAAAAATATACATTGAAATCCTTATGAGAATATCCCACTTGACAGTTCATGGGTAATATTAACCATTGGGAATTCTTAGTTTGGTCAGTTCAATGATCATATCTCCATATGCATCATCTATATATGTAACTTAGTAAATGAGATCTACTAATATCCATCCAAAAGATACTATTACATATATATTGATCTAACAAGAACATTAAAGTCCTCATTTGATGATCCTATGATTAAGAAACTTTTAGATTAAACCCTAAAGACCCTAAAGACTTGACTCTCATTATCATAATCTCCATTATGATGGCAAGTGTATAAATTTAATCAAAGACTTATTATATTAGAATAAAAACAATAAACATAATATAATAATATAATCATTTGCCATGTTATTAAACAAAATTAATAATCACAAAATAAAGATGTTCAATTTATTACATAACGATGAAGTCATGGGCATAATTCCAACATTTTTTCCTCTGAATGGGCACTTTATCCCTGCATGAGTTTTGGCATTACACTCTTCTTTTGCTATCAATCTCATTCAGTGTCACTATACTCTGTTTTCGGCATGTTGATGCTAATAAATTGGTTATTTGAATTTGAATTTTATGCACACAAAAGTTATGGGTTACTAATTATATTCTCTTACATATAGGCATAATTTTGGTCTACAAGTAAACAAAAATTTCAAGAAATTTATCATTTAATAGCATATTTGTCCCTTTGACTGCCTATACCAAGCCCCTAATTTTTCCCCGAATCAAAGAGATTTTACTTTTTGATTATGTTAAGCCATTGCCATACCATAACCAATCTAATATTGTTGCAGATGGTAACTGCTGTTTGACCTCATCTTCTTACAAAACTTTTTGTACATTTAAGCTTTATTAACTGCCTTTAAGTTGATGTTGAAAATCTGAAATTATTTAAAATATTCATTTTAATGTTTTTTAGGTTTTCCAAACAACTGCAGTTGGTCTAAAGCAATCTACTTGTGTAAGTATGGGTGGTGATCCATTCAATGGAACGAACTTTGTTGATTGCATCACCAAGTTTCTTGCAAATCCCCGAGCAGAAGGTTAGTTCGTACGAGTGAATGGTAATGAGAATATGAATAAATATAGTAAGAAATAAAAATAAATATTATCATTATTATTATAATTATTGGTTAAGAGAAAAAAATGATTATTATTACTATTGATAGTAGTTGGTCTATAAAAAATATTAAAAATAAAATTATTATATTTTAATTAATTATTTAATTATATTGCAATTAATTAAAATATTGCAATTTATTAT
>JANZXV010361760.1:0-10680 GCA_027576455.1 Erythroxylum roigii
AGTTGCATTTCTTACAAATTAAACAGGACAATTATAAAATGCAAATTTAAGTGAACCAAGCGATTTAGCAGGAAAAAATATTAATAAAGACTAATAATTAATCCAGAAATTAAGGAAAAACGCCATTAATTGTAATGATAAAAATGCTTGCAACAGTATCAACATCTGGTATAAAGCCTCTATCTTCCATCCCACACCAAGTCATAAATGCCCCATCAATATCATCCATTCTAAAGAACATCCAATTTAACATATTATGGGTTTGGTCACTTGGCAAGTAACCCACCTCAATCAGTTTTTTTAAGTATAAGGCTTCATCATTCTCCTTAGTCTTATAAAAGACCTTTAGAAAATAGTTATAAGTAACTGTGCCAAGAAGATAACCTTTATTTACATTATCTTCTAAAAGTTTATAAGCTTCTTTAATTATCCCACTTAAACATATCCTTTCAATCAATTATTTATAGGCCAAACATTAGGGAGATAGCCATTGTTTATCCCTTTTTCAAAAGCTTAATACAATCCTCCATTATACCATTCTGAGCCAAAGATGTAATTAGGATAGCGTAGCTCTTTGAAGTGGGTGAAGATTTATTCTCATAAACTCAAAAAGCTCAATTATTTCTTTAGCCATCCCTAATTTATAACATGCATCAATGGAAATATTATAAGTAAATAATAATTTGCTGGACCCATTGCAAAAATATGGGATAGGTAATCTTGTTGATGGCAAGAACTTTATGTCTTATAAGGATCCAATTGTGCAATTGGGGGTTAGGAATTTTAAGATGGTTGATGGTTTTGAGATGTCTCAAGTCAAGTCCCCCGCCGGTTCTGGATTAGGAAAATGTAATGTTATGCTGGAAACTTTGAACCATGAGGTGTTTGAAAAACATAGTGATTCTCTGGGTTGTGAGGAATTATGTGTGTAGTTGCATATTGGGACATCTGAAATTGTTACAGATAGCCTTCTTGCAGAGGATGAACTTACCAGTGTTGTTGTGGGTGTGCTTATTGGTGCTAGGGATGTAGTTTTTTGTGATGAAGACAATGGTAATCAAGGAGCTGGTGTTAAGACTGAACAAGTTGTCACACACATTTCCCAGGGAAAGATAACTCTAGACAATTATAAAGCAGAAAATGAGGAGAATCTAGATAGTAGCATGAATGAATTCATTTCCATATATTTAGAGTATTGTCAAATTGAGGGGGCCAACATGTTGACGCTAACTTCAACTATTGGGCAAACTGAGAATCAGGAGACAAGAGATATAAAACAAATAGAAGACTCTGGTACCCTACTAGCTGTAGTCCATATCCTAGACATCCCTGGCTATTTTTGTATGCAACCCAAATCTGCTATGAAGAGAAAGCAAAATCCCAAATATCTGAAATGAGGAACGAGCTTTCCCATGAAGATGAAACTTCAGTGGTGACTATAATTGTTTCTTGTTGTTGTCTATTAAGGGAGATAGTATGACTATCTGCATAATAGACAACAACAAGAAACAATTATAGTCAGCAGGAGTTTTTGTTCTTAGGTCATATTGCAATATGATGATAGGCTTAAAGCCTTGAGCTCATCATAATGTCGATTTAGTTTTAACTATAATAATATTGTTCTTAATTTTTCAAAAAAATATTATAAGTAGACTTATCATGTGTATTCAATAGCTAGATCATTTCTTCCAAAATGATAATTCACCTAGTTAGGCACCTAACTTTATACCACCCAAATGTTCAATGTTCTTCTTCATGTTACTAAATAATGCTTCAACATCTTTAATCAAGATACACTTACACAATGCGTTTAACATTAAGTTAAATGCATTAGTTTTGGGCCATCTTCACTCTTATCCATTTATTATTTACAAAGTTTTAAATATGGGTTAGACACTTTTAGATATAATTCCTCAATATATTAAAAAAAAAACTCAATAGGGAATCCTTCTTGTAAATCCTTTTAATGTAATTAAGCATATAATAAACTCCTCAATATATTCCTCAAAGTGATGCTTGCCTAGAATGTCAAAAGTAAAATCAATTAGAGTTCTTTAAATGGAGTTTTCCTTTCATATCATGATTTTGATTATCCAAAACATTATCAAACAACTTGTCGACATCACTCTCCTTAACATGAATTCGTCTCTCTCCTAACAATACATTCATTTAGATTTTTTTAAATAATTAAATAAAAATAGATTGAACTAGTGGGTCTTCATACTGAGTCAGTGAAGATAGAGGTTAGGTTTCATAGAAGTTTCCAAATATAAATAAACTAAAATTTTCACTTTTTTAATTTTAAATCAAATATTTGAGGTTTCAATTATGTTCCATATGGATATCATCATATCAAATGGTTATGTTGATGTAACTTATCACACTAGTACTATTAACTATAGAGTTAATAGTGAGCTATTTTTATTACAAATTAAAATTTTGAGTATTTTATTGTTATTTTTATTATTTTGACAAGTATTACAAAATTAGGTAAAGTTTAAGATTTTTATTATAATTTCACATAAATTTACACATTATTACTTACTTGTAAAATAATGCTTATGACAAGCAGTGATACTTTTGTAAGCCCAAGGAATAGCTTTTTCTTATCAAAGATATTCATTCCTTAATTAAATATATTTCTAAACTTTTATTTCATAACATTTATGATCTTTCACTTAAATTGCATTAAACAATTGATGCTTCTGTTTCTAGCAATGTCTCTCTCTTTAACTTATAAAATTTTACCCATATATTCTCTCCCTTTATAAGTATAAGCTTATCTCTAACTATCTTCAAAATCTTTTTGATAATTTTAATATTACACCTAGAATTATCTAGTCATTCTAGAGATAACAAATTCTTTTTTAAGCATCCACATGTCGTACTTTCTCAAGAGTATGAATTACACCATTATACCTATTTAGCTTGATAATTCAAATACCAACAATCTTTAAAGGATAACAATCACAACTATAAATAGAGCTCCCTAAGATAGTTCATAATGATGGAAATATTCTCTCTTAGAAGTCATACAAAAAGTAGGTCCTAAGTTGAAAAGTCATACATTAAACAATAACTTCTTACTTTCAATTGTTGTTACTACTTCACAACACAGAACATTACCATGATTTGAAGCACTTGCAAAATTTTCTTAATGACTAGTGAATTTGTCCTATTTAAATTTCAAATATCTTTTAAAGTGACCTTTCTTGTCGCAATTATAGTATTTTAAATTCCTATTACTTATTAATTTTAATTTACCATAATTTTGATTTCAGTTCGAACCATGTTCTATTGATCTCCTTTTTGCCATTGTCAAGACTTCAATTTGTTATAAATTAGATTCTTTGTCTTCCTTATTCTTATGTTAACTTTCTTCCTCCAAAAATGTAGCTGCAATATCATCAAAGACTAAGTAGAATATAAGAAGATTATTGGTTAAGTTGATAAAAAGTTGGTCATATGAATCAAGAAAACTTTTTAATGGAATTTCCACAACACTTACTAAAATGGATTCTAAAATCAAAGAGCAGAAAGTTTTCTCTTAAAAAGATTTTGTTATGGAGTGGCTTGGCCTTATATGAAGTAAATCACTTGTTAATATAGGAATCACGTAAAGTATATAAAATACACAAGAAGGGGGTTGAATTGTGTAATCTTTTTGAAATTATTAATCTTTTCAGATTTCTTGAATATCTTTACAACTATCAGATGAATACCAAAGATGCTTTACTAAAGTTGATAGGTATTTCAATCGCAAGTAATTTTATCTACTCGTCTAACAATAAGAAAACTGAAGTATAAGGGTTAGAGAATAGACGCCGCGATTTTATACTGGTTCACCCCAAACCTTGGGCTACGTCCAGTCCTCAGAGTTTTTCTGAGATTTCACTATACTCTTCAACTTTTCAAGTATTCTTTCTTCCCTTCCAGAGCCTCTTCAGGTCTCTTTTACATAGTATTCTTTCCACTATCATAGCCTCTCCAGGCTCTAGCCTTTTCTTTCTCTCTCTAAGAAAGATATTTTGAGCTTTTTTTACAGTAGTATTCGCTCTCTTGTTTCGCAATTTGAATACAGATTTTTTTTCTAAGTATTGTACAATCAAAATTTTCTCTCTTGTAAACACGTTATATTAGTCTTCGACTAGGACTAGTATTTATAGCCTAAGTCTCCAACTGTCTTCTTTAGAAACTGCTTCTAGAAACCGTTATTTAGTTAAGTCCTGTAACTAACTCCAACTAACTAACTGTCTAACATTCCAGAGTATCTTCTTTTTGTAGTGTCTAATTTTATCGCTTCGTCTATATTTTGCGCTTCGTTTGTGTTTTTGCGCTTCGTTTGTGTTTTGTGCTTCATCTGTGTTTTATGCTTTGTCTGTTATTTGTGCTTCGTCTGTTATTTGCACTTCGTCTATGATGATGTATATCATCTGTTGCTGACGTATCGTCTATCTTTTGCGATTCGTCTATGTTTTCACTTCGTCTGTGATGATTTTGTATTACTTACATTTTTCTACACACTTTACAAACTTATCAAAACAGTTCAAACATTTCTAAGATTATTATTATTTGATTGTCACCAAAATTAATAAAAGTAAAGTCCTCTTGACTTAACAATCTCTCCCTTTTTAATGATAACAAATAATCATAATTTTAGAAAGATAAAATGATATTCAGATGAATAGACGAGTAATATTCAGACGAATAACAAGACAAAAAACATTTCGACAAAAACATAAGAAATGCAAATATAATGCAAATGCACATATGTTATACGAAGATACAAAAGTTTTCTATCTTCTCTTCTTATCTACCTCATTTTCTTTCTATCTTCTTTTGTTCTCCCCCTATTTGTTGTTAATCAAAAAGTTTAATGAAGACGCTTCATAATATCATAAAACATATGTTGCATGTCAGTGCGGATCGTCTAGAGGTCTTGTTCAATAGTAACCCATAGAAATGCTACTTTCTCATAAAGATCGCCCACTGAGTCACTCAGGTCATCAACTTTAGTATGAATTTCCTCAATTTCTTTTAGTAAAACTTCCTGAATTTCCTTCTATTTGTGACTGGCTTCCGTCCAATTCATGAAATGCTTCAAGAACTCTGAATTAACAGTAGGATCTTGTTGTATTCACTAGGTGGATGGAGGTTTTCAACAATAGATGGTTCTGAAGGTAAAATGTCTAAATCTATGATTTTGATTGTGGGAGGTCTGAAGGTTTGTTTTCCTTCTAGAAGATCAAGATCATAAAGTCTAGGTAGTTTAGGAACTGGTTTCCCAAGAAGGTGTAACACTTCTTTAACTGACGTTATGAAACTTAAAGGTCTGAAATGCATGTTTAAATGCACAAAGGTCTCTAAGTTAAAATTGATACCTTCAACCATGATAGTTCTGTACTGTCCTTTTTTCACTTTTCCAACTATCTTGAAGTTTACATCTGTGTTGGAAACTCCAAATTGACTTCCTGATGTTTTTGAAATGTGATGTGAAACATAGATACTCCCAAGTTGAGCTGCATTGCATGTATCATATATATTCTTCACAGTTGCTTGAATCTTTTCTTCTAAAAGATCATCTGCATTTCCTTCAGGAAACATCTTCTTTTTCCCTTTTTCTTCAATTCACACAAGGTTGGAATATCTTGGTTGTATATCTGGCACAATTTTTATGGATGTGCTGCTTGTAATCGGATAAATTGTATACCGATCCTTTGACATCTTCATTGGATATGGTTCTGTCTTTTCATCTTGCAAAATACCATATAGTCTTTTTTCTTCATGATTTAAAAGATTTATTGATTGATCATTGATCAGTATAGGTTAAATTTGTACCTTGACTAACTTTTTCGAAGGTTCTCTAATAATAACTGAGTGTCGGCTTCGAACAGGTACTGATTCTTCTATAATCTTCATTCTCAAATCCTTTTTGTTGGTTGGTTGAGAAGGATTGTAAGGTTCCAATTGGTGTTCAACTGTCTTTATCTTCTGTTGAACATTAGATGAAGAAACCTTTTTCTGATTGGGCTTTTGCTTCTTTTGTTCTTCTGCCAGTTTAGAAGAAAGTTGTTGTTGAGGCTTCTTCCTCTCAAACACTAATTTCCTCTTTATTTGTCTCTTTAGATGATTTTGCTGATTGACTTTGCAAAAACGAGATAATTGATCTTCTCTGGTTTTTCATAATCTTCACCAAGAGTCAGAGCTTTCTGTTTCTTCTATTCTTGTTGACGTAAGGTCAATCGTCTTGGTGACCTTCTTGACTGTTTAGATTTTTCCGATTGAAGTGTCTCTCCCTTTTTCTTTAATGAAACTTGTTGTGCTGATTGTTTAACCTGGCTTTCTTCTTACTATGAAATCATTGTGTTGATTGTTTAACCTGGCTTTCTTCTTACTATGAAATCGTCTTAGCTTTTATTGATACATCAAATGATTTTTCAGTCTTTTCTTCTGTAGATGTTCTTCCTATAGGTTATGGTTTTGTTTTTTTTTTCAGGTGTAACACGGTCACTCTTGCTCTGTCTTACTATATGCTCCCCCTCAAACCTTGCTTTCAGTGTTAAACCTGTATCTGCCTCATCTTCAAACTTTAATCCCATTTTGTGAATACTGGTGGCATTAATAATGCTTTTCACATCCATCTTCATCCTGTTTCCTCTGTCGAGAAGGATTTCAAAATCTTTAAAAATCCTTTGTAACAGCATACCATACAGTAAATATCTAGAATCTCTCTTTGACTTCATCATGTACTCCAAAATTAAGTACGGAAGATTAATGGGTTGATGATTGAGTAGATGAAACAAACATTGTTCATTGACCATTGTCACAATATGCTTCGAGCCTGATCTTGGTACAGCACAATGAAAAAGTAATGAATGTCGAACCCTAGCCTTCAGAACAAGAGTTGACGCCTTCTTGTCTTTTGGGTCACTACTTCCATATAGTTGTTGATTGACGCGTGCTTTATCTACACAACCTTGAGTAATCCACTTTGTATTATGAGACAGCTTTACTCCAAATACTTGGACACTCACTGACCTTCTCGATTGAATCCAGTGTCACGATAATCGACAATCTATCTACCATTGATACTAAGGTGTCATCTACCACCTTTGCATTCTTCTAAAACTCATATAACTTATTCATATAGACTTTTTCGCGAACCATAAAGAAATTTTTTCAGCCAACTGCTTCAATTTCTAGTTCAATGTCCATCTAATTTTCCTTCAAGGAGATGAAATCAACATGTCTCCCATGGATAAGAGATTGCTCCATTTATGATCTATAACAATAAGAACTGAACTCACAAATGTATTTTGCTCAAAGTAACGTTATTAGTATCTGAAAGGTAAGAATATGAAACGAAAGAACTTGAAGCTAAGAACATAGTGATGAATCATCTAGGTTGAGAGCACCAGACAAGTCGGTTTCAAAGTATTTCAAGAATATTCTAGAGTAAAAGGTATTTTATAAACTTGAGAGGGTTTCCCTTTAATACCTACTCTTGAAAAGTTACCATCTATGACTTACCGTTACTACTTACTTGAAGACTTACGACTTTTTATCTTCTTCTAGTATGAATCATCTGGGTCATGACGTGTCAAATGAATGGTCATTCAACATTATCATATTCAAGTTCCATCTGATTTCTTTGAATCTATCATAACACAAAGGTTTAGTAAAGATATCCGCCCATTGTTGATTTGTCTCAATGAATTGTAGACTAAAGATTCTCCTCTGTACATAGTCTCATAGACTAATGATTCTCCTCTGTACATAGTCTCATAGAAAATGATGTCTAACTACAATATGTTTTTCCCTCGAGTGTTGTATTGGATTCTTTGATAGATTGATAGCACTTATGTTGTCACAGAAGAATGGAATTTGTTCTTCTTGTATGGAGTAATCATCTAACTGATACTTAATCCATAGCATCTGTGAACAACAATTTGTAGCTAACATATATTCAGCTTCTGTAGTAGATAGAGAAATTTAACTTTGCCTCTTACTTGACCAAGAAACTAGATTATAACTAAGAAAGTGACATCCTCCACTTGTACTCTTTTTATCAATTCTATCTCCAGCGTAATCAGCATCACAGTAACCAATTAACTTAAAATCAACTTTGCTGATTCCAAGTATTTTGCCCTACTGTTTGTCTCCAAAAGTTACTGATCCTCCTTGCTTATTTTGGAGGTCTAGGAACATAGACCTTCTTCCCATCATATGTCGCGAGCATCCACTGTCCAAGTACCATTAGTGCTGGTTGCTTTTTCCAAGAAAGAAGATCTACAGTATATGTTATGTCTTTCTTAGGTACCCATATTTTCTTGGGTCCTTTAGGGTTTGTCTTACAATTATTCCTCGAATAATAATAAGAAAATTGTTTATTTTCCTTTCTATTAGGAACAAAACTCTTATTATGAGGAACATAGCTATTAGAGAACCCTAAATGTTGGATCCCGTTTCCGAAATCCAACTACTTAAACAGATTCCCTCACTAAGAGGGTCTAAACCCTAGGCGAAGTTGCTGCCAAATTTCTGAAAAATTTGACAGCATCTCCCCTAAAATTGGATCTAGCCAAATCTTCAATTTCATTCACCCAAACTACAACCCTGCATAAAAATCACTTCAATCTTCCAACTGCTCACAAGCATCCAACTTCAACTCAATTCAACTCAATTGGCAATGTCACAATCTTAGGGTTTCTAAACATTTCTTAATCTAATCATCATACTAATTTCCAACTCAAAAGGAAATACAATCTCATCTTTGCTTTTTATCAATTCCAATCATACAAACTTAAGGAAACTTATACATTACACTTTACATATAAAACTTCAAAACTAAAGGAACCATATACTAAATACACACTACAACAAATATGTATAATTCGCGACGTTTAAAAAAGAAAACGTCACAAATTATTCAGTCTTTTCGCGACGTTTAACAAACGTCACAAAAAGAGCCATGTTTTCGCTACGTTTTATCAAACGTAGCAGATTTGTCACATGTTTTACGACGTTTTTCTAATACAACGTTACAAAATAGAGACTTCAATTAATTTTTAAAACTATTCATTTCCCACCATTTTGCTCCATCACGTTTCATTCTTCTTTCTCCTCCGACTTTCGGTCCCTTACAATTAATCCCCTCCACTCTTTTACATTCATTTCATCTTTCTCTATCTTTCTCTCTTAAACCTGAAGCACAGCTCTGCCTAATCGCAATGGTAAGTTCCTTTTCGATTTTGTATAGGTTTTCATCGATTTCCGCTTTGTTTGATTTGTTTTCGGAGTTTTTGTAGTTGATCTGCAGTTTGACTTACAGGATTCACGATGAAACGGGGTAAATCAAAGTCCGATACCAAGAACGCAGTGAGTTTCGTTTTTTCTTTTTTGTCGCTTTTTTATTTTTGTTCTAGAATTAGGTTTCGTTGATGTCCTTGCAGATCTTAGATCTAGAAATTTTCGGACTCGGAATGGGAAAATTGATGAGTTTGTGGAATGGGCAAATTCAGAAGCAAAGCGCCTCTCAACAGTTGGTATACACTTTTGATTAACTCATCAACCAGGAAGTTCCAGTATCTAAAAATCGCTTATCGTCTCTGTTTTCTTCGGAAGGTAAATATTTGATTTTTTTGTTATGTGTTTGGAGCTGGTTTTGTCAATTGCTAATACTGAGAGATGGTGTTTGGGTTTATTGTTTTAAAGACGATGAAGCTTCTCGAAGGAATGATAACAAAAATTCTTCTTTTGGATCTCCGACAGTTACCAAAGAACTCAGGGATGAGGTCTCTGTAATTCCTTTAGTAAATCATCAAAGGAACATTTTTGTTTTCTAATAATGGTTTTTTTGTTCATATTTATATTTTGTGGGGCAGGCTAAATTCCTGAAAGCTTGCAGTACTTTGCCGGAAACGCCAGCTGGAATTCGTAAGTTGACTTCAAAGATTAGTACCCTCCATTTAGAACGTGTGCGGCAAATTAAAAACCATTTGGTTGATATAAGTGGCCGAGTTCAAAAGGTTGAGGACTTTAATCTGGAGAGATTTGATTAAGAATTTCCTGCAATTGTGCTTATGATTGCATCAATTTGACTAGACTTAATTTGCCCAAAATTGAATGCCTAATTTGCAACGTATTATCACCAACAGCTCGTATATCTCTGAGATTAGGGATGAATTGGAGCACTTACTGGATGATGATGGGGACATGGCTGAAATGTATCTAATGGAAAAATTAGTTCAACAACAGCTTGAAGACTCTTCTAATTCCACTTTGAATGAGGGGATGACATTAATGATACAGATCTCCACACTATCTTCGAAGACCAGTACTAACACCATTCTTTTCTTTTTTCTTTTTTCCCCAGATCATTTCGTATGCCAATTCACAATGATAATATCATTGTATTAATTATTGATTCAGGATTCATGCTGAAGACTTGTTGTAAGTTCATGGAAATTCTACTAGGTTTGAGATCAATGTTGCTGACAGCCTCGAGGACAATATGTCCAATAAACATATCAGGGACAGCCATGGAACTAAAACTAGCTGCAGTCATAGTGTTATTAGCAAGCACTTAAATGTAGACGAGCTAGAAATGCTGTTGGAGACATACTTTGTACAAGTTGATGGCATATTGAACAAGCTATCTACGGTATACAACTCGATTTC
>JANZXV010361932.1:0-10666 GCA_027576455.1 Erythroxylum roigii
CCTATTAATCATGCATTTATCTGCTTTCTATAATTGCTTCAAAGTAAAATCCATCGGAATTGCATCACCGAGTCGGATAGGTAGGATTTAAAAAAATTTCAAGATTGGGTTCTCAGAACCATACGATCTTTTTATATATATATATTCATATTGGAATTGAGCTCTCGGAGCCATGTAGTTTATGACACAAATCAAATGTCTTACACTGGAACCGAGTTCTCGGAGCCATATAGTTCGGTAACATATATCATGACGCAGTACTACTAACTTCCTAATTGGCATGCCAACCTTATCATATTTCTCCAATTCCTATCTATTTTACTAGGGGCAATCCAATGAAATTTCATCGAAATTTCATAATAAAAGCTTATAATAAGCAATTCAAGCTATTCTATATTCGACCAAAGGAAATGTCACTTTTTTTCTTCAGTTGTTGGTTTTAATTTAATTCATAAAATATTCAAGACATAGTCATCTCACTAATTAGTCAAAAAATAACATGCATATCAAGTTTCTCAATTTAAACATAACGTATGCCAATTGGGGAAAATACAAATTATTGGTTCAAAATCTCAATTAATCACATATACTACTTTATTTAATAACCAATTAAATATTTTAACAACAATTTCATAAGCCCCCAATTTTACTCAAGAACTCTAATTTTTAGGAAAAAGTAGAATTACAAGAACACATATCAAATTGATGTCCAAATCTTTAAATTAAACTTCCATAAACTTCAATTTCATCATCAATTACTTATTCCTTCTCTTTCTCTCTCTTTCAATTCATCTTCTTTATCTTCATAATATTGCATAACAAATTCAATCTCATGCATTTTATTCATCAATGCATGTAACTACGCCAAAATCATATACTAAAAATAATTAAAACTCTATTAACTAGCCTTATAAATTTTCATGTACTATTCATCAAGAACACCTGCATACCTTTTCTTCATCTTTTCTTAATTTTTTTGTTGATATGGTGAGTTTAGGGACCCTAGGTTGATGATTTAGTGTTTAATAGGTAATTTGGGGGTAAAAATTAAATAAAGTTAGCTTGAAAATGAAAGAAATGAAAGAAAAATGGAGAAGAAAGGAGGGAGGTATTCTCGGTAATGTTTTGGAGAAGAAGAGAATGGAAAGTTAACAAAAATGTTACGTGGTCCCTCATTAAAAGTTTTCCAATTCTTTTTTTTAATCTAAAATTAACTTTTTCTATTAATCCATTCTTTCTTTTTCTTAAAAAAACACTCATAAGAAAAATAACTACTTCACATAAAGACCTTAATTAATATCATTTATTTTTATTAATATTTTTGGGTTTGACTTTTATCCTTTCTTAGGTCAAACTTTGACCACTGGTCAACTCTTAGTCAAACCTTCAAAACGAACTCGTTTGGAGCTCTAATTTGATCCTCGGGCTATCCTTAAACAATATTATCTGATGCTAAATAAAATAAAATACAGTTTGGGTCCTAGGTGTCACTATTAACCTCGAGATACACTATTCATGACCTAAAAAGTAATATTCATGAATTCGAGATTTTGGGTCGTTACAATTATTCCCCTCTAAAATAAAATTTCATCCTCGAAATCTACCCTTGTCAAATAGTTGTGGATAAGACTTTCTCATAGTTTCTTCTGATTTCCATGTAGCTTCTTTGACCTTGTGGTTCGTCCATAGTACTTTCACCAGTGGATTCGTCTTGTTTCTTAGCTATTTTGTATCTTTTGCTAGAATTTTCACTGGCTTCTCTTCATAAGTTAGATCTGGTTGTATTTCAATATCTTCTAGTTTTATAATGTGTGATGGATTAGATCGATATTTCCTTAACATAGACATATGGAAGACATCATGAATCTTTTCCAAACCTTGTGGCAATGCTAATCTATAGGCTACTGGTCCCACACGCTCAATGATCTCAAATGAACCAACGAATCTAGGGCTTAACTTACCTTTCTTACCAAATTGAAACACTTTCTTCCATAGTGAAGCTTTCAAGAAAACCTTGTCACCAACAACATATTCAATGTCCTTTCTCTTCAAATTTGTATATGATTTTTGGAGATCATAAGCAACTTTCAACTTTTCCTTTGTAATTTTCACCTTATCCTCGGTTTCCTTTATTGATTCTAGACCCGCGATCTTGTTTTCACTAAGTTCTGTCCAACTTAAGGTTCTACACTTTCTACTATAAAGAGCCTCAAACGGTGCCGTCTGTATGCTTGCTTGATAGCTATTATTGTATGCAAATTCAATCAATGGGAGGTGTTCATCCCAGCTTCCTTTAAAATTGATAACACAACTCTCAAGCATATCTTCTAGCACCTCAATCACTCTTTCTGATTGTCCATCCGTTTGAGGATGAAAAGTTGTATTAAAATTTAGCTTAACACCCAAGGCCTTACGTAATTTCTTCCAAAATCTTGAGGTGAATCTTGAATCATGATCTGATATGATGGAAGATGGTACTCCATACAACCGCACTATGTCATTGATGTATAATTCTGCATACTTTGAGAGCTGGTAGTCAGTTCTGACAGGTAAGAAGTGAGCTAATTTGGTCAATCTATCTACAATAACCCATACGACATTATGCTTCTTCCTAGTTTGAGGCAACCTAGACCCAAAATATATCGTAATTTGATCCCATTTTCATTCGGGTATTGTTATTGGTTGAAATAAACCCGATGGAACTTGATGTTTTGCTTTTACTTGTTGGCATGTAAGACACTTAGTAACATAATTTGCAATGTCTCTCTTCATACTTGACAACCAATAATGTGTCTTCAAATCTTGGTACATTTTAGTACTTCCTGGGTGCACAACATATGAACTACTATGGGCTTCCTTCAGGATGTTCTTTTTCAACTCATCATCATTAAGGACACAGATTCTATCTTTGTGATACAAGTAGCCATCCTCTTTGATTGCATGTTCACTATCTTTCCCCTCCTGAATTTGTTTAAAAATGAAAACTAGCTTTTCATCTTGTTTTTGTGCTTCCTTGACTTGTTGTAACAAGTTTGGTTTGAGTCCCAACTCAGCTACAATGGCTTCATCACTGGCTACAGATAATCTAGCATTCATTGCTCTTAAATCTGATAACAATTTCCTACTAAGAGCATCGGCTACTATCCATCTTCTTTGCCTTAAGTTAAACTCTTTCTGTGTAGGCAAATATTTAAGACTCTTGTGATCTGTGTAAATATAACATTTCTCTTCATATAAGTAATGCCTCAAAATCTTTAAAGCAGAGACTATGGCTGCTAACTCTAAATCATAGATCAGGTAGTTTCTTTCATGAGGCTTAAGTTACCTAGAAGCATAACCAACTACATTTCCCTCTTGTATGAGTACACATCCCAGCTCATTATGTGAGGCATCACTGTAGATCACAAAGTCTCTACCAGGTACAGGTTATGTAAGAACAGGCGCTTCAGTCAATGGCTTTTAACTTCTCAAAGCTTTCCTGAAATTTATCACTCCATATGAATTTGGCATTCTTTTGAAGTAACTTGGTCAAAGGTGCTACGATTATGAAAAATCCCTTAACAAATCTTTTATAATATCCTAGCAAACCTAAGAAACTTCTAATCTCTATAGCATTACTAGGTGGCTTCCATTCTAGAATGACTTCTATCTTCTTAGCATCAACTCTAATCCCATCTGCTGATATGACAAGACCAAGGAAAGAAACTTCATTAAGCCAAAATTCACATTTACTGAACTTGGTTATAAGTTGTTTATCCTTCAAAGTCTGTAAAATAATTCTCAAATATTCATTATGCTCTTGTCGGTTCCTAGAATAAACCAAGATATCATCAATAAAGACTACCACAAATTGATCCAAGTAAGGACAAAAAATACAATTTTTGAGATCCATAAAGGCTGCTGGAGCATTTGTAATTCCAAAAGGCATCTCTAAAAATTCATAATGCCTATACCTCGTTCTAAAAGTTGTTTCGGGACATCTACTTCCTTTACTCTCAATTGGTAATATCCTAATATTAGATCAGTCTTAGAGAAAACACCTACACATTTAAGCTGATAAAAAAGGTAATTTATTCTAGGTAGTGGATACTTGTTCTTCACAACCACTTTATTTAATTGTCCGTAATCTACACATGGCCTAAGAGACTCATCTTTTTTCTTAACAAATAACACAGGTGCACCCTAAGGAGATACACTAGGGTGTATAAAACCCTTTTCAAGAAGTTCTTGTAGCTGGATTTATAATTCATTAAGTTATGTGGGTGTCATCCTATATGGTGCAATGGATACTGGTGTTGTACCAGGTATCACATCAATAGAAAATTCAACTTCTCTTTCCAGTGGTAACTCTGGCAACTCCTCAGGAAATACATCCTAGAAGTCACATACAGTTAATATATCTTGAATTTTAGGATCATCCTTTCTAGCTTCAAGAATACAAGCTAAGTAGGTTACACACCTCTTTCGAATAAGCCTTTTTGATACGGTCGTTGATATAACATTGAAGAGAAAATTTGACCTTTCACCAATAACTATGATCTCTTCAATATCAACTATTCTAAGAGTGATTCTTTTAAGATGATAATCTACCACTGCATAATGTCTAGATAGTCAGTCCATATCAAGGATCACATCAAATTCGCAGAAAGGTAGTTGAATCAAATCACCAGGAAATTCACAACCTTGTATTCATAATGAACAATTATTGTAAACCTTATTTACCACCACACTATAACCCAAAGGATTTGTAACTAGAATACCATGTTCAAGAGTGTCAACAAGTAACCCCATATTTTCAGGCAATGGCATACATATATAAGAATGTGTAGATCCTAGGTGTATCAATGCATGGACATAAATGTCAAAGATAGTAAAAGTAACCCAATCACATCTGGGGCATCCTCATTATCACTGGCTCGCATAGCATATGCATAAGCTAGAGTACAAGTATTAGGTCTCCGACTGTCTCTGATGTGACCCTCTAACTACTAACATCAGAACTAGCTCATGTGCTTCTATCTCTGCCTCTCGGAGTTGTAGGAATTGGTCTCTCTGCTTGACTAACTGTTTGATACCCATCTACCAAGGCAATCTCTTTAAAAATGCTCCATAGAACCACATCGTAGGCATGCTCCTATCACCTTCCAACATTGTCTGCTATGTTTCTTCCTACAATGATCACATGGGATAACTACCCTAGGTCTTGACCCACCTGCTGTACTAGTTATAGATGGGGCTGGTTGTCCTACCCTAACCATTGATCTCTGATTCTGCCCTGATTGGTGGTAGGATGTTTGTGTTTGTGTTGAAGCATGAGACCCTGAACTTTTTTGCTTCTTACTGGCTGAGAAGGTTGAACTAGATTGTCCTTGACTCCTCTTCTGCTATCCCCTATTTCTCCATTTATGTTCATCAATATTAACCTTTTCAATCCTCAAGGATGCTTTCACCATCTCTTCATAATCTCTAATCTGTAGTATAACATGTATTAGTCTATCTGGATTAATGATATTCTATCTCATTAATCCTACGACTAGGGAAAGTTTAGATACTAACATAATTACACATGATAGGAATCTCATTATCATGATCTCATCATGATTTTCTCCATACTATGTTTTGTATCAAGGACTTCATTAAATCAATTTAAGATCAAGATCAAATTCATAAATGTATGAACATCGAAATAATGAAAAATGTCTTCATTAATCATAAAATGATTTGTACAATAAGTGTTAAAGGTGATTGCCTTTAGAGCACTTTTCTAACACTTTGTTGGTAAGTGAATCTAGTCTAAGAGGTTTTCAGTAGGCTGATTTGAAGTTTGATCCAATGCTAGATGTGCATTTTGCTGCAAATATATGCCCAAAAGTTTCTCTTCGTATCATTTTATTTGGGAAACTCCAACTCAAATAACAATTTCTTTCTTTCACTGATACGTGACTCGTACATTTGGCATATTGAAATGGTTCATGTCAGATGTTCTTTTCTTTTTGCTATATAATTCTAGGAACTCTTTGTCTCTCTCTGTCTCTCTATATATAGATATGATGTATATATTCTTAAATATAGGAGAGAATTTTATTGTCATTTCTGCTTCTTATCTACGTGACTTATACTTGCTGCATATGTAATGCATACTATTTGATTCTAATTATGTTCATTTTATATGTCAAGTCTCAGTGATCTGTGTTTCTTTGCTTATATAGTGGTTACTGATATCTTTATCTTGTTGCAGCTATAATATCTGCATTGGAGAAGTCAGAAGATGGTCGAAACTATCAAAGTAACTTGAACAAACATCATAAAAGCTTGGAAAAGTGTTAAGAGAAGCATATATTTGCATTCTAGTTGATAGGAGGCTGCAGAAGAATGGTGCAGAGATGTATGTACATCCAATGGTTCATTCCCCAAAATGTTTAAATATATTTTCTCTTCTCATTCCTGTTTTTTCCCCCTCTCTGTATGTGTATCTT
The DNA here is from genome assembly GCA_027576455.1 of Erythroxylum roigii. Lineage (NCBI taxonomy): Eukaryota > Viridiplantae > Streptophyta > Magnoliopsida > Malpighiales > Erythroxylaceae > Erythroxylum > Erythroxylum roigii. Next base: position 6,477 of record JANZXV010361932.1, read on the forward strand.
CCTTTTTTCCTCCCTCCCTTCCTTAATCAAGTATCATTGCAGGGCTGATAAGGAAGCAAGAACAGAAGAGAAAATGCCCATCAAGCAACTGGAGAAAAGGAAACGTGAAATTGAAAAGGAGAAGAAAAGAGCAGAGCTTGAAATCCAAAAGCAAAATCGACAAATGGTATGTGATTTTTGTGAATGTCGAGTATTTCTATTATGCATATGCTATGCTTTATGTACCTCTGTCCAAAATTAAATTTCTTTATTAAATTTAGCTGCTGGCTCTAGAAAAGTGAATTTTCAGTTCATATGCTTTCTTCGATCACTTTCTGGAAACAAAATTTTATCTTCTGATTATTTCATTTATTCAAGAAAAAGAGTGAAAGAGGTTGCAGGAGGAGGCAGAGAAAGATGAAAAGCTTCATGAGAAAGAAGAGTTTGAAATGCAGAGACAATTGAAGGAGCAAGAGGAAGCTGACAAAGAGAAAAGGCGCCGGGAGAAGGAAGAAGCTGAACTGAAAAGGTGGAATTCCATTAAAAAAAAGCCCCAATTATGGAACGATTTCTGAAAAAAGCAAATCTACTTCAACTGGACAAGTTGACCAGAGTTCAAGATCTATGCCTATATTGTCTTCTGAAATGAGTGAAAAAGAGCCTGAGTTAGTAACACAACTAAGGGACACTACTCTTACATCCACTGGTGATCTTACTGCTGATGATATCTTGAAGTAGGTTTAATGCTCTAAAACTCTCTCCTTACTATATTAAAGGAGAAGACTTAGCTATCCTAATCTTTCAGTCTTTTTGTTGTTGACCATAGCTCATATGTTTTGCAGGTCACATTGTCCTTTTGGCATCATTTTGGTCGTGCTCTTCGCTTAAACAGAAAACGACATTGAAGCATACGTCAAAAGCCTAAAACTAAGCTATTGAAAGAACTTAACTGATGCAAAGGAACTGGCTCTTGATGATGAGTTAATTGTGGAGAAGGTTGTAAGTGAATTGGAAGATAAGATTTCTGTGGATAGATCATCTTTTACTAATTTGGGTAGTTCTTCTCCTAGCTCTAAAAAGTACAAACAAAAAAAGCAGTTAGTGCAGTTTGATAAGAGCCATAGGCCTGCTTTTTATGGTATCTGGCCAAAGCAAAGGTATACCTCTTTACCTGATACTTGTATTGTTTCACAAAAAGTTAATCTAGGAATTTGGGTGTATCTGGACTATCTAATGTTCCTTGCTGAACTGTGTAATAGTGCTTACTTTTTGATTGTAGCAGACAGTTGATACTGATCCATTGAGTTCATGATGACCGTTGGTATTTAAAACTTGTTTTGACCTTTTTGCTTCCTGCTTAACTGATTAATACTTTATTATAGTAGCTCTTTGCCTTTGGTATGCCCTCAATGGTCTTTGTCTTGGTGTAATAGCTGGAAATTTAATGACAATATGTTTATTAAAACTTCTTTTTGTTATCTATGTCTTGACCTTTGATAAAGTGGCAGTATTGCTTGTCTCATGAATGGTTACTTTGGATTGGCCTCATTTAAATTTTCCTAGATAAAGCCAACTGATAAATTTATTCCCTTGACTACGGAACTAATTTTCTGATTCCATCTTTAGTCAGGTTGTTGGACTACACCAACCTTTCAAGAAGGATTCAGCTTCGGATTATGATTTTGACAGTGATGAAGAATGGGAGAGGTGCTCTTTTTTATTTGTTGGCAAAATGATAACTTGGGCATTTATATTAATGATTTTCGGATGACTTTGATATTATACTAGAAGATTCCAATGAAAGCCTCTCAAATTGTGACAAGGATGATGAAGAAAGTTTGCAGGAAGGGTTCTCAAAAGCTGATGAAGAAGAAGAAAGTGAAGATGGCTTTTTTGTACCTGATGGTTATCTCTTAGAAAGTGAGGTAAGGAAGATCATCAAGCAATTTTGAAATTGCAGGTTGTTGTTTTAAGTTTCCCTTATTTCTATGGTTGTAAATCTTTATATATAAAATGATTTTGTCTATTGCATTACGGAGTACAAATTGATATGATAGAGGCTGATACTTATGCTGAGGGCATAAGAAGTTTACTGAGTTGCTGTCAAAATTTAGAGAGTGAGGAGTTGTGTTTGTTGCTTCAATAGCTAAAGTATCTTAACAATTTAACAGAAAGTACACTTTGAAAAAACCAGTCCTTAATTGTACTAAATGTTATGCATGAGGAGGTCCCATTGCTGGTGATAGAAATCCTAAGTGATGCATCTAAACCGGAAAAGATCTGCTTACAAGCTCTTAATATGCGTGTGTTCCTAGTGCATCAACAATTGAGAAATCGATGGACTGCACGAAAGCTAAAGATCAAGATAGTTGCCTGTCTAACAGCAAGGACGGTACCATGTCAATGTTAACTTTAGGCTGTATACAAGACTCTAACATGCCTATAGTTGTAAGTTGGAATTTGATTCTGAACGAACTAAAAGAAAGAGTTTTGCCTTAACTTTACTAATGTTGCTTTCAGAGACAAACTTGTCTGTCTTTAGTGGTGATTATGTTTGACATTCCACATTCTTGAAGTATGTCATGGAAGCTTACTTTTGATGTTATGAACTTATAGTTGTCTGCCTTTCATTCTTGCTCTCAAAGTATCAACAAGGTGGCTGAATCCTTGCAACAGAACTTTCCTATTATCCCAAAGTCTTGTTTAAAAAGTAAAGTTCAACAGATATCTGATTTTGTGGATAACCATTGGCAGGTTAGTGTTATAGTTGTTAATTTAGACATGACAAAGCTAATTGTGAGCTTATTCTCATGGCCTTTTAATAGGTGTTGCATGGCATTTTCTGCATTGAGTTACCATCATAGTGATTTTTTAAAACTGACTTATCAAAAAGAAATGCATATGTGTTACTGACTTCTTTCCTTTCTGAGTATAAAGTTAGTCTCTTGTTTTTTAGGATTTGTTGACATCATTGTGGACTTACAAATTAGTTTCAATATTCTGCAAAAATATGAAGTTAAACATGTGATATTCTTACATAAATGACCCATATCGAGTATGAGCAATTGAGCATGTGATGGTAAATTATGTCAACATTCTGAATGTTTGTTCTTCTGGTTCAGGTCTGCAAAGAAATTTTGGACGAGTTTGGCATGCCAATTTCACCAGCTCTGCCGAGAGAAATTTTGGTATTCACAGTAAAGCGAGGAGGGAAGATATAAAATATTTCCACACATTTTTCAAAGAGGTGCTTACCTCCTGGAGCCAAAATCATCAACTATGGGGAGACCTCTCCCAGGTCGTCTCTGAAATCAACATATTCAATATCTAGTCAACCATAACGCACAAATAGCCTTCATTTTTATGTTTGTGTTTTCCTAAGCGTCCAGCATCAAGAAATTTGGAAGTCAGGATTTTCATAAGCCTTATGTTGTAGTAGTCTGAAACGGATGAAAGTTGTTTATCATGTAAAAAAACTGAAAATGGAAGGAACATTTTCTTTTTGTACAAGTTCGTTTTGAATTGTGCATGCTTTATCCTTTATGGTAGAACTTGTGGGGCGTGCCCTTTTGAACAGTGCCATTAACCTTGATGTCGACGTAGTCGTCGATCCTATAGGTCCTGAGTTACGTAGTCAAAGGGATATACTTCTTCCAAAAGTAGCAAACAGATCCCTAGTTCTCCTGCAAAATCTGCATGACAGACTTTTTATGTGCTACATCAAGCGTACTCTTCCAGAAATTGCAACTATGAAACATGCAGCTTTCACAATCATCACTGAAAACTTCATTAATCAAATTCTAGGCATTGACAATATTTCATTCTACAACTTAAGAGTTACTAATTGACAAGATAATCCATAAAGTTTATTATATCTCGGATGCTTGAAATCCTATTGCACTTTCAAACTCCTTTTGCTACTATTTTCCTGTCTTTTTTTTACTATTTGTTGATCCTTAGGCTCTGTTTAGTTTGATGTTAATTAATGGAATGAAATGTAATAGGATGGAAGAGAATGGAATGGTTTATAATGAAATGGAATGTAATATAGTAAAAAGTTGTTTGGGAATGATGGAAGGGTTCATAATGTAATGTAGTGTAATATTGTTTGGAAGATGGATGGAATATAATAGAATGAATAATAAATAACTTTTATACCCCTTATATTAAAATGATTATTACAGGAGGTTTATTATTTTATTATTAATTAT
>JANZXV010361990.1:0-10662 GCA_027576455.1 Erythroxylum roigii
AAATTTCCTCCTGTGAGATTTTTTTATTAAATGGCAAAAGTTTAGAAAATGATTTTGCTTATGTTTCACTTTATAAACATGTTATCCATGAGCAATAAGCTCACCCCTCTTTATTCCCATCCACAGGTGATGAGAAGATCGGGTGAAAGAAAATGAGGGTTTTCGTTTGTATGTGTTTATATTGTATTATTGTTAAATTAAATTATTGCTGAGAAATTTAGAATTATTGTGTATTATGTACTTTGGATTGTGGAAATTGGTATTGTATATGGCTTGAAACGCCATAAAGGTTTTGTAAGCATTAAATTCATGATGATAACGAGATATGGATGTTACTGATTTGTTATTGAGAATTATTGAAGTGCTTTAGGTATAGATTTGTGATTGGTTACGTTTGGATTCTGGACGAGAGGTCCGATGTTTACGGATTTGGTTTGGTATATATATAGAAGTGATTTTTAAAACCCTTTGCAGGTTTGAGTTTGTTAGAATGCAACCGTTATGCTGCCCAAATTTTTGGTTAAATAATGATTGAATAAGAATAAGTTTTGTTATAAATGATATTGAGGTATTGCATGAGTAAGAAAAATCATAGAAATTGAGTTTTGTTTGAGGATAAAATTTCCAAAAGGGGAAATTATAGTGTTTTGATTTGTTTAAGGAGTGAATGATTTCAATTGGACATTGAAGTCACTTCGATAAATGAATAAGAATGAAGATAAAAAAGATAAAAAAAATTTATACCGGATTTCGGATTGGCTTAGTCTAAGGTTTCCATCGCTATTTTAGTTTTCTAAGTTATACGCTTCGGATGTCGGAATTTGATTCAGTTCGTTTCGAACCATTTGTTTGAATTGCGTTCGATTCTTCCACCTTTTGATTCGCATGTGTTTCGTACTTTGTTTTTGTCCGCTTTTCCCATTTGATTCGTATTCGATTCCGCCTTCGCTTTTGTTCCGCATTTTGTTATCCGATTTTTTTGATTCGTTTTGTTATTCGGTTTGCTTTCGATTCTTTTGTCTTTCACCTTATGTTTCCGTTTCGAATCCTTTCGCGTTATGATCGGTTCATTCGTTTCCACTTATTGGTATTCGATCTCGGATTCGATGCTTTCGCTTTGTCCTTTCGTTTGCATACTTTGACTTTGACTTTCACTTCATGTTCCTTTCTTTCGTTTTCGTTTCGTATTCGCCGCTTTGTTTTCATTCATTTTTTTTTTCCGATTGGGGTCTGGTTCCGAGATTGGGTCCCAACATTTTTTTTCACACCAATCTAGTTATTGAGGAGGAATCTATCATTGCTATTGACCCAACTAATGCTTGGACAAATTGGAGAATTGGATTGGCACGCGAAATGTTCGGTGAATGGCAAACATCTAGGAAAATTGAGAATTGACTATTTTTAAGTTTTATAATTTGTTTTCAATGTTAGGAGGTTTGATATTATTGTTTATGTAAGTTGTACTCTTTGTTGTTTATATTCAACGTTGTTATTGTAGACTATATTGTTCTCGTTAGCTGTTGATGGTTAATGTTAATTGGTATGAAGAATTTTATGAATGTTTTTATTTTTTCTTTATTGTGATGATTATTTTTAATTTATCTCTTTTGCTTTAATTTGGTAGATAATTATGTCGATGAATTCCCTTCAACTATTAAGACTCAAAGTTCAAAACGAACAAAACGAAAGTGGACTTATGATGAGGATGTTATCCTAGTTTCTTGCATGGTTGATTTGCATAATGTGGGAACGTACAATGCTGATACTGGGTTTAAAGCTGGGTATCTCAATGAATTAGAATGAATGGTAGCAACAAAGCTCCATAATTCAAACTTAAGAGCCAAACCTCATATATATCTTATTTTGGAATAATGGCTATCGTAGTTTTAGAGATTTTGCTCGATTGTTTGCATCCGTAATTTGGTTGGGATACACATATTAATGGGCTAACGTTGCTGTTTTTGAAAAGGAAAAAAAATGGGTTTTGGATGACTTGACAGTTGAGATTCCTAGTATGATTTTCGATGATCTTTACCAGCTGATTGTGTTAAGCTATAACTCTATCTATTGTAAACTTTTGTAGGTTGAATCACGTGAATTGTGTAGATTTTTGAGTTGTGTTTTATTTGTTTATGTCGTTGCTTATTGAAAGAGATAGCAACTATTTTTCTATTGGGGTTTCATCCAACCTATGTCGATGTGTGTGTACTACACTTCTTTTTGGTTGTGTTGTCGTTAATGGTAGGTATGCAGCAACTGTGATGTTTTCTCTCTAGGCCTTTGCGTGTTTTTGGCTGGATGATTTGTAACTTTCTACAGCTGGGTATTCTTCTATTATTCAACGACAATTAAAGGTGTTCTTGGGCAGTTTTGCAGCTGATTAATTTTTTGGTTTATGTATTCTTTTTGTGCTGCTATTCTTAATCTATTGTGCGGCTTTTGGTGAACTGATTGGACATTGATTGTGTGGCTGTCAATAGTGGAAGTGATGTCTAAAAATTCCAGCAACTGAAGACGATAGTACTCTTTGTGAACAACATTTCGATCTATCATTGAAGAGTTGAATTAATTAGGAAAGTTGTTTTTCTTATCTTAAGTGTATTCGTTTATGTTTTTTTATTATTTTAATCACTTGAGTTGTCCGTTTATTATCTTTACCGTTAAAAGTTGTTGAGAAAAATCTCCTATTGAGGTTAGTACGAGGCGATCGTACTATTGAGTGTGATTTACTTTCACGGGTAGTGAGGATAAGAGATAATGTTAAGAGTTAGGTGAGTTGGATCTATAATTTCTTGACTAAAACTACTGTTGTATCACAGGTGAAAATAATTAAAATACATGAGGGCTCCGTAGACTTCAACAAGGTATGCCAAACTGCATTACCAAATCTCGGGTATTAATTTGTTTATTTTACATTTAATTTCTCTATTTTCATTTATGCTAGAAATAACTACGACTGAACCAAAATTTTTGCAAAATTATGTCCTTTCAAATTGTCATATTCCCCACATTTGCAGAACAGCAAATTCGATATTGGACCAAAGAGAGAAACTTTACATCTATACGTATAACGATAATGGGAATCAACAGTTTTCAAACACCTAGCAACTTTTGAGACTTTGGCTCTTGGCTCAGCTCTAAAAAAGTTTAGAATTGACGATCTTGATCTATTCTGCCAAGGAAAAGAATATTTTCAGTGTGGGCAGAGCTTGGAAACGTGGGTATATTTTGTACGGACCTCTAGGAACTGAAAAATCGACATTGGTGGCAGCCATTGCGAACTATTTGAGATTCAATATTTACGACCTTCAGCTTCAGGATGTAAAAAATGACTCTAAGCTCCGACGATGAATACTCACTACCACCAGCAACCGGTCTATTCTTCTTATTGAGGACATAGATTGCAGTACGAAAGCCAGCACTCGTGGTTCAGCTCGTGACTTAATTCAAAGAAATGGCTATGATAGCGATGATAATCTTCTGAAAACAAGCTTTCTTTTGATCCTGGGGTAAGGATTTTTAGCTTTCTTTGTATCGTTTCCATAATAGCAACGTCTTTCTTTTGTCACAGTCTGCTCGCCCGCAACATGATAAATTCATATATATTCTCGCGGTGGGGCTCTATGTATATACCCTATGGAGAGAAAGAAACCTCAGGCGTTTCACAAACCAAAGTTCAACACTGGAGACCATACAATTAGACAAATCCGTGAGCTAATGTTTGTGAAGAATCTGCACCTGTACTCAGGGACGGAGCCCCCTTTCAAATATTTTTTTAAATTACTTATATAATTAAAAATTTTAAAATTACAAATATAAGTGGCCCCTTTTTAAATATTTTTGCATTTAGATGTTGGCCCCCGGTCTTTCCTTAGAGTTGAATCTGACTCCGTCCCTGCCTGTACTACACTGCACTGCCAACACACTATCTTTCCTGAGCATCTGAAATTATTTAGGATTCATGATTGATCTACTATTCTTATAACTCTTTTTTTGTCTTTACTCTTTACCTGCTTTTGTTAAGGATTGTAATAGGGTAATCCCTCACCTCTTACCCGATTTTTTTCAACATTTATTAATTAATACTATTTTTCTTTTTTTAAATGTCTTTCTTTTATCTTCTCTAAACATTCAGGTTCTTTGTCTTTATCTGAGTTTACTGTACCAACATGGTCTTAAAAGAAGAAACAACGTGGGAGAACACATAGAAATCATAAAGCATTTGTACGAATGGAGCAGGGTTCACATTAGAACACGCAAGAACCCTGTCGAAATTTTTGTTTGTCGAAGAGAATTACAGCCTTTTTAGTTGAGGATAATAGGTATTCTATTACCCATCTATTCCTAATAATTAGGCATTTTGTTGTGTGGTTGAAAAAATGTTAACAGAATAACTATTCCTAAGATTAATAATTATGGGAATAAGTAAAGATCATATCACCTTATCTTTACCTATTCCACGCACACTTGAAATAGGTAAGCGCATCTCTCTCACTTCTGGACAACTTTGTCCCTCTCCACCCATTAGAAAAATCACCTCTCATATTCCCCTCAACCAAGAACTCTCACTCACGCATCGCCTGGTCTCACTTATGCCTAGTGGCTTTCTCTCCCTCTTCACACTCTCGTCTCTTTTCTCCACTTTTTGGTCTCGTTTCTACTCTCACGCTTTTCTCAGTCACTATTTGTTCTTTTTTCTATTCATGATTCTCCGACCAACTCACGAGCAAATTTCTAAGGTATGTTTCCTTCATTTCCATCAACGATCAGTCTGGTGAGGCATTTTTCCTTATCTTCTCATCCAATTAATGTACATATATTTGCGTTTATTTTACTCCCTCCTTCTCTCATCAAGCGTCTAACACTAGCGAGATTGAGAAATGTATGTTCTTTTGCAAACGAAAATATGGGTTTGAGCAATTTTTGATAGATGTTAATTTGATTTGTTGTACAGGAGCGATAATCGACTGGGCTAGCTTGCTGTGGAATCCTGGTATCTGTACTTAGGTTCTTCATCAGTTTTTTGCCCATCTTCTCTGCCTTTTCCCTCTTTTTCTGCCTTAAAATGACGAATTTGTTGGTTTTTCCTTTACAGGTCTTTGGTCTCTTTATATTGATTATTTTGGTGTTATGTAATTTCTTGTTTGTTTTTAGTAAATATGATAGGAAACAGTAGATTTTTTGGAAGTGAGCTGATTCATAGCTCTCTAGATTGACTTGTTGGACCAAAAATCTTTTACTTTATAGGTATATATGGAAACAGTAGATCTTGTTGTTTTGTTAATTGGTTGGTTGCTGATAAGGAAAGATGAAACACAGGTCCTGTTGGTTGGTTTCAGCTCCATAAACTAGGCCTTTCATTTTTAGTCGCCACGCTTTGTTTTTCATTTGGGTATTTTGGAGTTTTGTTGGAAGTTTGGATTTATAAGGCTGGCATGTGCTTGTATTTAGCTATCTAAGTCAGTATGAAAGGCGTACTTCGATTAACCAATTTTGATAGCAGTTTTTCAATTTACGAACTAAAGCTTTCTTGCATATTAGTTAACTATCTTAGGAACTGCTTTGAATATCTTTTAAATTTTTGGTCAGTTTTATCTCTTTCCCCTATTTGGTATTTTGAAGGTTGGATACGTTCTGTCCGTGATGGGTTTGGTTAAGTGATTAGTCGGTGTTGATCTTGATGACTGCGAGGGCTTGAAAATAAAATGTCTCTTTGGATCTTTAATTTGCATTCAAATTTTCATTTTTTTTCCTTGCCTTGTGTTTGATTATTAAACCCTTTTTTTTTGGTGTTAGGTTTTGTTTCTTCTCTGGTTACATATTATTAGCAAAAAAAACCAAAGGAACTATTCTGTTTTGTCTATATTATCTTTACCTCTATTAACTCATAATCTTCACATTTGTTGTCTTTACCAGGTTGTTCAGCGTGTTTCAGGAATTATTCTCTCAGGTAAAGTATAAAGAAGCACCAGAACTTGCTGCAGAATCTCCACAAGGACTTCTCTAAACTCTTGACACAATTGCTAAGTTTCAGGTTAGTGATGAACAAAACGTTCTCTATATTGAATTGTTGGACCTGAATACAAAGTGGAAGTGAGCTAGCTCATGGCTTTTTGATTCATAAATTTTGGATGTGTATGTATATGCCTAAAACATAATGTAAGAAACCTAATACATCTAAGTTCATTGGTTTAAACTTTCATCCTGTTTTCCTCTGTACAATGACTTCACGTGTTCGTGCTTTCAATTAGTATTTGTGCTTTATTCTGATGTTTTTGTTTTCAATTAGTATTTGTGCTTTCAATTTGTTTAACAATAGCCATCTTAAATGTTACTAATCGATCCCTCTATCTAATAAAGTTGAGCTTTGATTCTAAGTTAAAAATGCATATGTTTGAATGGAGGTTGTCTGCGGATGTCAATGAGAGCAATCAAATAGAAGCTGCATCTTTTCTTTTTTTAGGTATTTTTTGATCTTCATACTGCTAAAATGACATAAATTTTGGTATGAAGAGTCTTTATTATTCCAATCCAACTCTTTGGTCTACACAAAAGTGTAATTTAAGTTAAACGGAACAAGTTGAATAAGTATAATAGTTTACACTGAAGAGGAAAAACTTTATGAAAGTGGTTTATGTTTACCATCAAATGTCAGGTTGAGAAAAGAAATTGTTATGAAATGAAATTGAGTTAGATTAGTAACATCATATGGCTTACAAGATTAATTCCAAGTTAAAAAAAATCTGAATACATTGCATTAAAACAAAAGATAGCTTTCACATTCACTAATAAAGGACATCACATTCACATCCACAATAACAAAAGGAAAATAAATTCATTGTATTATTTTGAATTATTTCATGGTTGTTCTCTTACATTGTACATTGTTCGAAAAATTTTATGTGAATACATTAGAAATTTTAGTTTTTGCAATCATGACTCGTTTCAGTTTAAGTTTGAGTTTACGTAGAAATGCTGAAAGAACAAAAAAGATTGAGGTTGTCTTAACTGTACGATTGCAGTTGTGTAATGTTGTTAGTTCGCTATTAAGTTTATTGGCATCAAAGGCTTCTTTATATAGTTATAGGCCAAGGGTTAGAAGTTATTTTCTAAATTTTTTTGCAAATCGAGATTATATGAGGTGAATTGTGCATGGCAATGATGAGTCATGTATTTCAATGGTTAGGATGAATAGGTAAGCCTTTTTTAAACTATGTGAAATGCTAGAAAGCATATGAGGATTAAAGACAACAAAAAACATGCTTATTGATGAACAATATCAATTTTCTTACATATTATTGCTCATCATGTTAAAAATTGAGTTATTAGGAAAAATTTTAGAAGGTCAAGGAAGACAATTAGTCGGTGTTTTCATAATCTTTTAAATGCAATGATGCATTTGCAAGATCTTTTGTTTAGAAAACCTGAGCCCATACTAAAAAACTCTTCGAACCATCAGTAGATGTGATTTAAGGTGATAATCACCCTATTACTTTTAATAAGAAAATATAGTGAATGTGATTAAGGTTCCTCATTATTTTTTATTTCATCTGAATTGTGGAATTGCTTAGGTGCTCTAGATGGGACATATATCAGGGTTAATGTGCCAATTAAAGATAAGCCTAGATTTTGAACTCATAAGGGTGACATTGCAACAAATATGTTAGTTGTATGCACACTTGACATGCAATTTGTTTATGATCTTCCTAGTTGGGAAGGGTCAGTAGTTGATGGTCGAGTTCTTCGTGATGCAATTACTAGGATACATGCACTAAAAATGCCTCATGATAAGCTTTCCTATATGATATAGGAAGGTTGTTTGAAATTTTTTATATGAGATAATGTAAATTGAATAAATTATGTAGTGTTTTTTCTTATATAGGTTGTTATTACCTAGTCGACGCAGGTTATACAAATTGTGAGGGCTTTGTTGCACTGTTTAGGGGTCAAAGGTATAATTTGAATGAATGGCATCAAGTTTACTAGCCAAGAACTCCAAAGGAATTTTGTAATAAGAAACATACGGCTGTAGGCAATGTAATTGAGAGATGTTTTGGGTTACTAAAAATTAGGAGTCCATCATTTTATCCAATTAAGACACACAATCGAATTATTATAGCTTATTGTTTGCTTTATAATTTTATTAGGCAGGAGATAAGTTTTGATCCCTTGGAGAGTGATTTAGGGGATTATTTTCACACCAATCTAGTTGTTGAGGAGTGGTGTATAAATTCAATTGACCTAACTTATGCTTGGACAAATTGGAGAATTGAATTGGCACGTGAAATGTTCAATAAATAACGAACATCTAGGCCAAATGAGAATTGACATTTTTTAGGTGTTATATTATGTTTAAGTTTTAGGAGGTTTTATATTATTGTTTATGTAAGTTATTGTACTCTTTGTTGTTTATGTTGTGCGTTGTTATTTTAAACTATATTATTCTCGTAAGATGTTGATGCTTAATGTTAATTGGCATAAAGAATTTGATGAATGTTTTTATTTTTCCTTTATTATGATGATTAATTTTTTATTTATCAATAGTGTTTTAATTTGGTAGATAAGTATGTTGAGAAATTCCCCATCAAGTATTGATTGTCAAAGTTTAAAAGGAACAAAAAGAAAGTGGAACTATGATGAGGATGTTGTGCTAGTTTCCTACATGGTTGATTTGCATAATGTGGGAACATACAATGCTGATATCTCAATGAATTAGAAAGAATGATAGCAACAAAGCTCCTTAATTTAAACTTAAAAGCCAGGCCTCATATAGAGTCTAGGATTAAGACTTTAAAGAAAGAGTGGAGTATTGTTTATGATATGGTAAGGAAAAATACTAGTGGATTTGGATGGGATACCGAAAGGAAGATCGTCATTACTGAAGATCATGTACGGGATTCTTACTTAAGTGTAAGTATTTAACTTTTAACTTGTTTTAAGTATTTTCTTTAACTACTTTCTTGTCATTTATATAAATTATTGATGTTTTTTTTTCATCTTGTCAAAGTCACAAAGATGTTGCTCAATTTCGAAGGAAGATTTTTCCTTTATATAATGAATTAACATGAATCTATGGAGAAAATCATGCAACTGGAAATGATGCACAAACTGCTGCGGATATTCTTGAAGAAATGGAAAGGCAAGAAGGCATAGGTGGGATAAATGAGGGTAGTGAAGATCAATATAAGCATGGTTTGCATGACATAGATGAGTCCTTTACCTAAACTCAAACATCAAATCTTGAAAGACAATCTGAAAAATATTTCAGCAAGGAGGAGCAAAAGGAGTAATGATATGGGAGAAGCAAGCCGTGCAAATTCAATTGAGATAGGACTTTCTTATTGAACCCAATATTGAGGTTTCTGTTAGTGATCAAAAATAGTAACAATTCGAAGTACCTGAACTACTATTATTTGGCAATTATGAGGTATAGCATGGAGGACTCCACTTGTGATAGTATTCCAAAGACTAAGAATGTTAAGGAATTTTTTAAAGTCATCAATAGGAAAACAAATAGTTATTGAATCAGATCAAACTATTTATTTTAAAGATGACATTAGTACAAGCCAAAAGGCCTAAGGAAATTGTGTTTAAAGAACAGTTGGTCATTATCCTTATGCATGTCACTTATGCTCTTAGCCTTATGATTGACTAATATATAATATCCATTTAGGATGAGCCCATTGAGCAAGTAGCACAAGAGGCTCCTCCATATGTAGTCACAGAAGATTTGTCATGAAGGAGATCAGAAAGTGTCACAAACTTGCAATCTTTAGCAACTACATTGTATACTTATAAGAGCTTAAGAATGAAATTAATGAAACTTCCTATCTAACTACTTAGATTAAAGACATCACTAATCCATAATCCAAAATTTGGATTATACTATTAATAATGTGATAAACTATATGTCATAAAATGAAGTCTAAAGCTTGGTAGAGTTACCAAAAGATTTTAGGCCTATTGGATACATATGGATATTTAAGAATAAATGTGATGTCAAAGATCAAGTGAAAAAGTTATAAAACAAGGCTAGAAGCTAAGGGCTATATCCAACAAGAAAGTGGTGACTATAAATATACTTTCTCTTATATTTCCATTAAAGACTCATTACAAATCATTAGGAAAATAATGGCTTATTTTGACCTATAACTTCATTAAATTGGATGTAAGAATGTCTTTCTTAAATGGAGAAGAAAGTAAATAAGCCAACATGGTTAAACCTACTAGTTTTGAGGTAGCTAAAGGAAAACATAGTTTTTAATATCCAAAAGTTAATGTATAGGTTGAAACGTGTTTTAAGCAATGTTATGAATTTCGTACCGGCCTTGGTACCGGATTGGGCTCTGGAACAGAACTGTACCGGTACCGGTCGGTACTGGGTATGTTGGGCCCTGTTTTCGAATCCCAACGATCGATTCGGAATCGAAGCACAAAAATATAAGAGGAATTCCTAAACTTTTTAACCCTCAAAAGACAAGCCCTTACTACCTAGTATCTCAAGCCCAAAGGCAAGCCCACAAAAAGAAGATCATAAAAACAAAAATTAACCTTTGAAAATGGTAACCCTCGGTTTCTAGATTATGTAGAACCAAGAATTACCTAAATCGGAGCTCTATAGCTCAAGATATGCTAAAAATTCTAAATTAAACTCATTACCCG
>JANZXV010362000.1:0-10661 GCA_027576455.1 Erythroxylum roigii
AGAAATTAAGTGACTCAAGAAAGACAAATGAATTAGGAAGAGCAACACTGAAGATTTGGAATAAAGTGAGATAGACACACGAGTTAAGTGTATTAACACTAAAGAGATGTGAATTATCAAGCAAGGGATGAATTGTTTCTGAGAGTATCACCTTGCCAAGGTGTGCTCAGGTTAGGAAAAAGGGAGCTAAGCTTGATATAAAATTGTCCATATGAAGTTTTGTAAGAAAAGGACCATTAACATTAGTTTATAACTTAAATGCATAAAGTGTGATATGTGAGTGTGATAAGAAATAATTATATGATCTGACCCAGATGTAATGTCAGCAGTAGAAGTGAAAATTTGGAGTTATCTAAAATATATTGAGGAAACAGACAAGATAGTGTGATATCTAAATAAGTAACTGGAAAACCGATTGATTCCATTAACTATAGTCAAGTGGAAGAAGTTATTCGAATGATGAAGTTAAATGAGAAATGGAGGAAAATTATAAGGACATAATACCCCTGCCTCTCTGATGAATCAGATAAGAATTTCGAGACAAAATTTCTTTAAGGAGGGGAGAATTGTAACATCCTGTTAACCATGTTAAGGTTAGAATAGTAATTTATGAGAAAGTATGGGAATTTAGGAAAATGCACGTCATGTATAAGTTAAATATGGCATGCACATTTTTGCACATTAATATGATTGTATATGTATTCATGACATTTTCCAGGTATAATTGAGTTATTAACGCAATTAAATTGTGATTTGGCAATTTTGGTATTATTTAAAGTATTTTGGAATTTTTGGTAAATTTTAGAAAATATTGATTTATTGGCCAATTATATAGCGACACATGGCAACATGTATATGTAACAAATGGCTACGTTGTATGGTGACACGTAGACTGAATAAGTTAGTGATAAATGGCATACGTGAGCAGTGACACGTGAAAGACATGCAAAGCATACACGTGCTTTTATGTTTTGAGGTAGGAACATTTCACTGTAACTATTTTTCTTCACTGTAAAGAAACACTCAACACTGAATAGTAAATTGTTATGCTTTCTGTACACTTAATTCCCTTTTGTTACTGGAATTAATTGTAGAATCAAGTAAGTGAATTTGACAATGTTTTACTGTTAATGATTCTGCATATGAAATTGTTCATAAGTGTTTGAGAAGTGTGGGTTCGGTGATTAATAAATGAAAGATTTGTGAATTGGGATTGTTCAGAAAAGTACGAAATAGACTCTGTTCTTATATTGAAATAGATATGCAAAAATGTTAGAAAGTTGATGTTTTGGTTTCCAGAAATCCGACTGTGGTGATTTCACTATTCATGCATGTAATTGTAAAGTATTTTTAAAGATGGTTTCACATGGTTTGAAATGAGTTTAATGAATTTAAATGAAGATGTGGTGAAGTTGTGATTTAGAAATGATAAGTTGTTAGGATGAAATGAAATAAAAGGAAATATGGGAAATCACAGTAGAGAGAGAAAGGAAGAACACAATAGTGAGAGAAAGCTTATGTGAAGTTTTGGTTTTGATTCTGGAGTTTTGAGTTGTTTTAGAGTTAGCTAAGTTACAATGGGTGTGAAAATGCAAAGAAGATAAGTTGGAAATGGTGTAGGAACCGTGAGATAAGGAAAGAGAAAGAGAAGAATTCTACAAAAATTTCCCAGAAGGGAAGTCACCCTCATGCATAAGCACAACAATGACTTTGCATGGGAAAACTGGAAATCACCGTCGTGCTTTGCATGGCTGAGTTAAAAGTCACCCTCGTGCATAAGCACGACGGTGACTTTACCCGAAGTAACTCACCCTGAATACCTTTGCTTCCTTTGGCCATAACATCTTCATCCGATGTCCAAAATGACTTGGCTCTTAAACCAATAGCTTCACAATACATTGATCTACATCTCCACCAACAATAATAGTTTTCTGAAATAGATTGATTGATGAAATTAAGATGGAAATGTGACTGTACTGAAATATGATAATTGGGATGATTTTTACCGAACATACTTCAGTAATTGGACTATATCTTGATCTGTTTACCTTATAATGAGATGATTATTAGTTTTGATTAAACTAGAGACATAAGGATATAAATTTTCTGAAGATATTAAATGTTAATTTTGTCTCCAAGAATTACAGAATTTGAATTGAAGTTCAATCCATAGTACATTTATAGTTCATAGAATAGTACAAAGTAAACTAAGTATAATTTTCAGTATACTAAACCAAATTGGATGAAATTGGTATCATTGGAAACTTAAGGCTTTGGAGTACAACTTTCTAGAAGGAAGTTTTTCCTAATTTTGTCATTTACCTTATCAGATTAATTATGCAAAGCTGACCCTAAAGCATGTTATTAGAAAAATCTGAAGTGGTCAATTGGGTTATGAAATTGATTTCACATTGTTTTATTTTGGTACAAACTATAAGTACAAATAATTTTAATGGGGACTTTGATATCTAATTGATTTAATGATGAGAATTACAATAAGATACTCGGAATTGTCATTGAACATGCATTGTGCATATTTTATATAAGTAGATGTGCATAAAGGAATACATATACATTTGTGCAAAAGTGTGATATTTGTACTTGTGTTTTGTATGATATAGAGGAGCTCTGTGGATGCCAGTCATACATTGTTAGACCATCCAGGAAAGAGCATATTGGAGCATACTGTGAGTCAACTTAGATGAATTTCTAGGATTGATTTAATTTGGTTTATTAAGCTTACAATTATTGAACTGTTACGATTTGTTTCTAAATTCTGGACTTAAAGTCTGAGAAGTAAATATTTGGGACTGTATTGGAAGTGCTCTGATTTGTTTAATAATTTTGTATGAAATGTGGATTCTTAGTGAAAGTTGAATGCCGAACTTAGGTCTAAAGATTATGAAATTCTGATTGTATTATGCTATGCAAATTCTCAACGAAAGTTGAATGCCGGACTTAGGTTCGATGATTATGAATTCTGACTGTGCTTTTTAAATGATTGTGACATATGGTTAATTCTAAATTTATGCATTTCATAAAATGCATGCTCAGATAAAGACATTGTGACTGGAGTAGCCAGTATTAAGCGCTTGCACGTAGAGCTTTGCTCCGTGGAATATGATTCTACACGTAGAGCCATGCTCTATGATATATGTTTCTGACTGAGCCCAATGGACCAATATTTGTATATGTGATATGTGATAAGCACTCGGTCACAACAATAATAACAAACGTGAAGTCTCATATGCAGCTGTATCTGTGTATATATATTCTGATTCACAATAATTAAATGATGTGATATAATAGTGTGAGTATTTTGAATATACATGTTTTGAATGAATAATTGCGAAATATGTGATTTGTGTATATGAATCCAGTGAAATCATCAATGATGGTTCACTCATTGAGTTCGCAAAACTCATAAAAATTGTAATTATTTTTTAGGCTCAGAAGAATTACCCCGTTGGACAAATGGGAGTAGACCTACTGCATTCAAGTAAGAGATAGGGGTCAGGATCAGATTACGTTTGCATTTATATTTTCCTTATTTTGTATCAAATTGAGTCTTCTGGAATTATGGTAACATGTATATTTGAATATTCGGTTTTGTAATAACTTTCCAAAGTGGAAAGATTTGTAAATGAGATTGATCAAAGTGTAATAATAATTGTGTTTTCGATGTTTATGAAATAAAAGTATGGGCCCGAATTTGAATATTGATTTCCGCATATGTGTATGATATTGTGAAAAAAAATTTGTACTGAGTTTTCGAGAGTTTGACCATTCTAGCATGCCACCCTTGCGGAATTTGCACTCAGACATCACTCAGGATGTCGAGTACATGTCTTGAGAGAGTGGGGTACTACACATATCCATAGGATTGACATAGGTAAAGGTCTAATATATGTTGTGGTTCAATTTTCTTATTTATAGAAACCTTCACATGATAAATTTAGTAAGATGTAGAAGCCGAAGGACAAAACAGTGGTATGGGAACCAATTTTTCTGTTAACCCCCTCGTAATGCTAAACTAGGCTTGAGATTGCCACTGATTTAGAAATGGGCACTAAGAATGTTAATAGTTTAAAAAAGGTTACTCATCTTGGTGAGCCTCTTGTTGATGTCCCTATATTGGACATTATTAATACTACTGGAGTAGATACCCCTGGTTCTCCTTCTAAAGCAATAGGGAAACATGTTAATGGGTTAGAGAAGCCATCTGAATCTTTGGTCTCTATTATTACCTCTCAAAAATAGCTTATCTCTACCTTTATTGTGGAACTTATAGTTAAAAATGATAATATGAGTCCACCTTTTGATGCTACTCCCCCCTTATTCCTTTGACTACTCTCCCTCTCACCATAATTGCCTCAAAGTATATTTGAAAAACTTTGCTCCATGACACTAATGGTTCAGTAAACTTACTTCCATCTCATTTAAAACCTACTATAGAGAATCTTAATTTTTCATATGTCTTTAGGACGAAGTCTAGTATGAAATATAAAAGGAAGGGCCTAAAGGTCCCCTCTAATTGATGATTATCTCCTCAAATGTGAGGGGCTTTAATTGCCTAATAAATAGCAAACTATGACTGACTATTTCTTTAGTAAACAACCCTTGATAATGGGCTTGCTAGAAACTAAAACAAAGGAACAATCTTATAATAAGGGGTTGTCGTGTTAGGTTTTGATCTTGCATCACTTGCATCAAAAATAGAAAACAACAGTGAAAATATAAAACAAAACCTAAAAAGTTAAGAACTTTCAAGTGCCATTAGATGTAACTTTAACAAAATGTGAACTTAAGATGTGTACCTTACAATCTCCTTTGTTCTTCATTGTCTTCACCTTTTTAGGTTGTCGTAAACCATAATGACCAAAGGAGGATGTCTCTAATGATATCCACGTGAAGAGCGAAGCCTGAAACCTCTTAGGAAGAATGGCTAAAACACACACAAAGTGGTAGCTTTATGATGTATTCTTTGAGAGAGTGTTTATAGAGAATGAGAGAAGATGATGGGCACTTCACCAAAAAATCTCTTTCTTTCACATAACACTTACACGAAAATTGATGTTTCTTACACACTTTGGCCTTCCTCTTACCCCTAACATCAATGGAGAGTTAGTGGGAATTAAGTGGTTTTTAATCCTACTTAATTTAGCATGAAACTTCCAAACTTTTGTTAAAGGGTAATTTTATCATCTTGCTTATTAAAGGGTAACTTTGTCATCTTACCTAATAAGCAAGATTCACATATGTTATATGATTCACAATCAAATGACCCTAAAATACCACACTTGTGTAGCTTAGTCATGCATCTCTCATATCTTGGATCCCTAGCCAAAACTATTTTACTCATTCTTTACATCTTCAATGCATGTGACCCATTAGATTCCCAGTTATGTTGGCCACTTGAATTAACACTTAATTTAGGCAAGTCACAAGCAAAGTCTTGCAACACATCATGACCTCCAATTCACTGAAAAGTATGTGGTTTAACTACGAACCCTTCCATAGAGAATGTTCTTGTGCAATTCATCCTTTCATCGTATATATCCCACTTGGTTCAAAGTATGGTTAAAGTGTCAACTCCCATTGGATTGACTACATCATATCTAGCCCAAATGATATTAGTTTTTTTCCTTGAGGCTTGTTACTCAATTGGATATATCACTGAAGACTATCCTTATGACATTTCCACTCTAGCCAAAAACTTCTAAGTAATGACCCCGACAAGAGGTTGTAGGTATCATCTCCTTCTATCAAAAGTGGTGAATTCTTTATTGGTTATTCAGTTACCTTTGAATACCTCAAGCTATACCTAATCACCACCCTATGAGCAACCTTTAAGGGGTAACGAGGAATGGAATCAAAGTATAAGGTTAATATCCAAGATATCCTTGAGTAGCTCAAGTCTAAGGATATTTGCACCATTGCTATGATGAGACTATCATTGACACTAGAATAAATCATCCATAAGATTGTCTCAGACAGGTCATCAAATGTACTTACCGCTCTTGGAAAACATCAACATGTTAACTCTAAACAACTCACATTTATAGCTTAGATCAAGGAGTATAACATATGCTAGTCTATCCGGATTAAAAATGTCCTGTCTCATTAATCCTATGACTAAGGATAATTTAGATACTAGCATAATTACATATGATAGGAATCTTATTATCATGATCTCATAATGATTTCCTTCATGTTATGTAATGTATCAAAGACTTAATTAATTTGATTTAAGATCACTATCAATTCATAAAGAGCATGAACAGTAAATTAACAAAAAAGCCTTTTATTAATTAAAAAGAATTGTACAATAAGTGTTAAAGGTGATTGCCTTTAGAGTGCTTCTCTAACAACCTCCCACTTGCACTAAAGCCAATCTCCTTTGTATTTAATACCATAGGTGAGTACATGAGATTCATATGTCTTATGAGGAATCGACTTAGTGAAAGGATCGACAATATTCTAATCGGTGGGCAATCTCTCTATCTTGACATCATTTCTACCAATGATTTCTCTAATCAAATGGCATAGCTTGAGTACATGTTTGGATTTCTGATGAGACCTTGGTTTCTTTGGTTGTGTTATGGCACCATTATTGTCACAATACAACTGTACTGGGTCACCAATGCTAGGAACCTCTCCAAGTTCCATGATGAACTTATTGATTCAAACTGCTTCCTTTGCTGCTTCTGAAGTGGCAATGTATTCTACTTTAGCTGTTGAATCTGCAGTTGTCTCTTGTTTGGAACTCTTCCAACTGACTACTCAACCATTCAATGTGAAAATATATCCTGACTGAGATCTGGAGTCATCCTTATCAGAATGGAACTGGCATCTGTATACCTGCTCACAACAAGATCTCCTTCTCCATATACTAAGAATACATCCTTAGTTCTTCTCAAGTACTTAAAGATATTCTTGATAGCCACCCATTGACCCTCTCCAAGATCTTACTGGTATCTGTTTGTAACATTTAGAGTATATGATATATCGGGTCTCGTATATAACATAGTATACATGATTGATATTATAGCCAAAGTATAAGGGATCAAATTCATGTGAGTCCTCTCATCTTGTGTCTCTGGACATATAGATTTCGAGAGTGTAGTCACATGCATCATGGGAAGATAACCTCTCTTGGACTGTTCTATGCTAAACCTCTTTAGCATTTTTTTTCTATGTATATAAACTGAGAAAGACCAAACAACTTTTTAGACCTATCTTTATAGATTCTTATACCCAAAATATTAGGTGCTTCTCCAAGGTCTTTTATGGAGAAATTCCTGGACAACCAAATCTTGACTTATTGTAAAGTTGAGACATCGTTTCCTATTAGTAGTATGTCATCTACATACAACACAAGGAATACGATTGCACTCCCACTAACCTTCTTATACACATAAGGTTCATCCAGATTTTGTGAGAAACCAAACTCTTTGATTGTCTCATTAAATCAGACATTCCAACTCCTAAATGCTTGCTTTAATCCATAAATGGATGTTTGAAGCTTACATACCTTTTCACCATAATTAGATATGAAACCATCAGGTTATGTCATGTACATATCCTAGGTTAGGTTTCCACTAAGGAAAGTTGTTTTCACATCCATTTCTCATATCTTATAATCATAATAAGCAGAAATGGCTAGGAGTATCCTAATGGATTTAAGCATGGCTACTGGGCTAACTATTTCATTATAGTCAACTCCTTGTCTTTAACGATAACCTTTAGTTACAAGCCTAACTTCATAGGTAACTACATTACCTTCCATGTCAATTTTCTTCTTCAAAACCTATTGGCACCCTATGGGTTTTATCCCTTAGAATAGGTTAACCAAAATCCATACTTGGTTTTTATATATGGAATTCATTTCTGATTTCATGGCTTGAAGCCATATCTCAAATTCTGAACTCTTCAGAACTTCTTTATAGGTAGTGGGATCATCTTCTTCTATGAGCAATACGTCATTATGTTCAATTATGAGAACTCCATATCTTTCTAGAACATGACGTATCCTATTTGACCTAAGAACTTCTTGTGTATCAGAAGATTGAACTATTGTTTCATCATTATGAACAACAGTCTCGAGTTCAGGCAGTTGATCTGCATCTGTTTGAGCATCTTGAACTTTCATAAGTTCAATTTTTCTCCCACTGTCTTCTTTTAGAAGAAACTCTTTCTCAAAAGACAACTTGCTTTTAAACAAACACCTTTTATTCCAAAATATTGTAGAACTGATATCCTATTATTTCTTTAGGATATCCTACAAATGGACACTTGTTAGATTTAACTTCTAGCTTAGTTGAATGAATCTGCTTCACGTAAACTGGATAACCCCAAACTTTCATGTGAGAAAGAAAGCGTTTCTTTTTAGTCCACATCTTATATGGAGTAACATCAACTAACTTTGAAGGGACTTTGTTTAACACATAAACAACAGCCTCGAGTGCACATCCCCAAAAGGATTTTGACAAATCTGCTAAGCCCATCATTGACCTCATCATGTCCAATAAGGTTCGGTTTCTCCCTTCTGTCATACCATTGTGTTGTGACGTGTAAGGTGGAGTCCACTGGGATATTATCCCATTATCTCTGAGATAACTTAGAAACTCTTGGCTTAAGTATTCACACCTCAATCTAATCGAAGTGTTTTAATACTCCTTCCCGGTTGTATCTCGTCAGATACAAATACTCATATCGTGAATAATCATCGATGAAGGTAATGAAGTATATGAAATCACCTTTAACATGTATGGACACCGAACCATATATATTTGAATGGATTAAATCCAATAGACCAATAGTTTGCTCATCCTTTCCCTTAAAGGGTAACTTTGTCATCTTGCCTAATAAGCAAGATTCATATGAGTCATATGATTCATAATCAAATGTCCCTAAACTACCACTCTTGTGTAGTTTAGTCATGCATCTCTCACTTATATGGCTAAGGCAATAATGCCATACGTAATATGATTTCACATTATCTCATTTTTGTCTTTTTCTGTCAATGATATTTAAAATTGGATTGGACATATCTAATATGTATATTCCTTTGCATAATATACCCATAACAAAAAGCTTTACATTCAAACTAATAGAACAACCATTGTTACTAAGATTTTAATGGAAACCAACTTTATTAAAACTAGAAACTAAAATAATATTCTTATTCAATACAGGTACAAATCTTGCTCTATTGCCCACACGTAGGTCCGACTACTGTTCTTTGCATATCAGTACATATATGTGAGCCACAATTGGTATCCAATACCCATATGTTATCATTAGAAACAATATTAATATCAATAACAAACATACCTGAAGTAGATGGGACATCTGATGCCTTCTTCTGCTTTAATGACTCCAGATAGGCCTCACAGTTCCTCTTCTAGTGGTCATCCTTACCATAGTGGAAGCATGTTCCCTTAGGCATAGTCTCTTTAGCTTTCTTCTTGGCCACACCTCACTTAAGCCTTATGGGATTCTTCTTCTTTTGGTTCTTCCTTCTAGAACCAGAAGATTCCACTAGCATCACAGTCTTATTGTCTTTGCAGACAGATGGCTCAACTATTTTGAGTAATTTGATCAGCTCAGGAATCGTTGTGGATATTTGGTTTATTCGATAATTAAGAACAAACTGTGAATAACTATTAGTCAAACTAGTTAGAATTAAGTATATACTTAATTCATGATCCATAAAAAAAACTAAGGAGGCTAACCTCTCAATATAGCCATTCATCTTGGAGTGGAAGAGCAACCTCAAGGTCTCGAACCTTTCAGGCCTAGCTTGCTCATCGAACAACTCCCTCAGACGATAAACTATGGTGTGAGCATCTATAGCCTCATGTTGTTTTTGCAATTCTAGTGACATGGTGGCCAGCATTATGCAGCTAGCCATCTCACTATCATTGAGATGCTTTTTGTATTCCCTCTGATCATCAGAAGCATCAGCAGCAGGGGATCGGGAAATGATTCTTCCAAGATGTAGCCTAGTTACTCTGACTTGAGAACTATTCTCAGGTTCCTAAGCCAGTCTAGGAAGTTGGGTCCAGTCAACTTATTGGCTTCCATAAGTGAGCATAGGTTCATACTAGTGGTCATGGCGTCGATTCTTGCTACTAATGCCAAAGAGAGAAATGGTGTTAGACTATATGTAAATGCATGTCAATTAGGACTTTAATAACATGCAGTGTCGCTCCCATTATTTTCTCACGAATCCATAACCCTCTATATGAATTTGAGAGAAATTGTATAGAAGTTCTCTTAGTATATCGATATCCAATATCCCTAAGAATGACCTTGGGTTGCCAACAAGCCACCTTAGGTCAATCGGTAGGTATCGATCATACCAATTGCATTTATAATGCAACCATTGAATCTAGTGCTATCAACTGTTGATATGTGCACTCATATTGGGCTATCAACTCTTGATGTATGTACATCTCATGTATACTACCCGTTTTCGCCTCTGTCCATATTGACCTTGGGTTTGCCTAACAAATCAATGCTTCTAGTTAAAACCGACCCATTAATCCGAAAATCATATTTCTATGGATCAGACATATTCTTGTAGAGTGGGCTTAGGTTTGCCCAACAACTTTAAGTCTAAAAGAACTCTGGTTCTCACCCTAAGTGTGGGATTC
>JANZXV010362202.1:0-10642 GCA_027576455.1 Erythroxylum roigii
TTGAGATTATTGAAGTGTTAGGTATAGAATTGTGTTGATTGTGGTTGGTTTCCGGACAGGAGGTCCGTTGAATGGGTTGTTATGGTTTGATGTGACTATAGAAGTGTGTTTTGATTTGTAGAATTTTTGGGTTTCTTAGATTGCAGCCGTTATGCTGCCCGATTTTCGATAAAATCGGTTTATGGCAAAAGATAGTGAGTTAGAATGGTTCAATTTCCAAAAGGGAAATTGTATTGTTTCGATTCGTGTAAGTTGATTAGAATGAATATGAAAGGATTGAAAAGAAAGAGAATGAAAAATATATATATATATATACCGGATTTCAGATTGGATAAGTCTAAGGTTTCCAACGCGATAGTTTCCTATGATCACATTTCGGATGTCGGACTCTATGAAAATCCGTTCTACGTAATTCGTTCCGATTTGTGTTTCGGAAATTCGTTTCAGTTTGTATGGAATTCGATTCGCTTTCGATTTCTTTCGCCTTGTGTTTCCGAATCGGATTTGCTTCCGATTCGATTTCCCTTCGGATTTGACTTGTTTGCTTTGATTTCGTTAAGTTTGTGCTCCGAAGTTGGGATTCGGAAACGGGTCCCAACAGGAGGAGTTCTTGAGCAAGTTAATCTTAATGCTATATTTTTCATTATAAGAAACTAAATCATCATGATACTTACACAAAAGGATATATACTTTGTTTTGGATCTTATAAATCAACTGAATCTCCAGTTAGTAAAAAGATTCATAAGAAAATATTAAAAATCTAAATAAAAGTTATTAGTATTTTATTAAAAACAAATTAAATTAAATATTTATAAATATTAAAGGTTGATTTAAATGTTGTAAAATATTCAAGTCTAAATTAAATATTTACAAAAATCTTAAAATTTAATATAACAATTTTTTGGGCCAAACTTTATATGTTAAAACCAATTTTATTCATTCATTATTAGAAATAGGAAAACATTAATTTTTAGCATAGTAAGAGCGACAAAAGTTATACCTTTAGGTTATGTTTGGTTAGGGGTTTATTAATGGAATGAAATAAAGTGTAATATTATTCTATCATTTAGGAAGAGGGTTTATAATGGAATAGAATAGAATTGGATGGAAGATAAGGATTTTATATTACATCTCATTTCATCCTAAACAATAAAAATGAGAAATCTCAAATTTAGAGAGTTCAGGATAGAATATAAAATAATAAATAAATATATACTACATTATATTATAAATCCTTCATCCAAACAGCATTTTATTACGTTATATTATGAAACTTTTCATTTTTTTCAAAAAATAATTTTCTAATATTATATTCATTTACATTCTATTCTGTTATAAAATATTACATTACATTCATTTCTACTATTTTCTTTTATTCCATTAAAAACTTTATATCAAAATAAACATAGATTTAAGTAGAGACCCCTACATCAACATCAATCTCAATCTTAATCGCCTTCTCACAATTGTACATCAAAATCCAGTATACACTTCTCGTTTTATTTAAGATTAATATTCTGAACAACAAAAGCCATTACTCGAGTATGCAAGTAGAGGGAACAGTTAGTAGGGGTAGTATGGTAAATTCGAGAGAAACTTACGGAAACATTAGGACGGTAGTAGCATGTTCCAGGTTGTTCTGATTCTTAATGGGTTGTTGTCCATGTCTGTCAGACATTGGGGTGAGCCCCATGTGACGTCGATGACGTGGTCCTCGCTTACTGCTGCTCTTCCCAGCCATTCCATTGTTTTCTTTATCATTTTACTTGCGTTATCAAATATCAAAATTTAATATAAAGATAGGAAGACTAATATTAAGTAATTAAAAGAAAAGAAAATGTAAATCAAAGATGTGAAAACGTGATTTGTCATATCAAGCTGCAAAATGAACCCGAATTCACCATTTCCCGGGAACTCGGTCGATAAATAAAAAAGAAAAACAGTAACACAAAAAGGGAATAATAAGAATAAAGTGTAAGACAATATTAGGGATGAAAATGAGTTAATTTATCAGTAGCTTAATTTTTTAAAATAATTTTTTTAAAAATTAATAATATAAAATAATGTAATTATTTTAATTAAAATTAAGTTTAAATTGCTCAGATTCAAGTTTATCTAAAGCCTAATTTTTCTAAATAAAAAATATTATTTTACTTAGAATAATTAAAACTTGAGTTAATCTAAATTTAAACCTAACTTATGAATTTATCCATTAAAAACAACTAAATTTAAACCATAAACTAAAAATTGTCATCCCTGTCCAATATTATAAATGCCTAAACTTGATTAGCGAATCAGTAATAGTTAATAATTAAAAATATATCAATCTGTAAAATGGACCCACACTTTCACGACTCCTTAAGAAGTCTCTCTCTCTTATTTGCCAAAGTGAGGTGATAAATAAAAAAAAAAATAGAAATACAAAAAAGGGAAGATAAAGAATAACTCACGGTGATCTTTTAAATTTATAAAGTAGTATTTGGATTTTTAAAAATTATAAAATAATCATTCAATATATTGTATTGTATAATATATAATTTTATATTAACTTTATCTCAAAAATCATGATAATAGAAATTTAAAATAAAAAAAATCTATTTATTTTTATTAATATTACTTTTCACATATTTCACATATAAATAATAACCATAATCAATATGAAAAAATTGTTTAATTATCATATAGATAAAAAATTAAAACAATATAAAGTACTTAAAATGCTACAATTTTTTCATTTACTAAATAATAATTAAATCAAAACATCAAATAAAAATAATAATAAATATTCTCGACTTTCTAACTATTACAATTTACAGCAATAGTTAGTGTCAAAGAACTATATAGAAATGAAACCTGAAAAAAAAATATTTACAATTATATTTATATTGCATATATAGAATTTAATACATACATAATATCAATGAAACTAAAAGAAGAGAAGAAGCTAAAACCTGAAATTTCATTTAATCGAATATTCGCTCAAACCATATTGACCATAATTCTCATTTAGTACAAAATCCTCATTATTAAGAGGAGTTTCATCATCCAAGATTATCTTTTAAGTTGCTCACATTTATCAAAACTAGTTTATGAGAAACTCTCTATCAAAAGATCGATATGATCAAAGGCAAATTGGATATAACAAACTACTTGTTCTATTAAGAGTCCCAATAAACAATAAAATTAAATTACTAAGAAATTATATCCAAATTAATAATGATAACAAAATACCTTTTCTGAAGCTTTAAATTGTATTAAACAAAGATCAAGTCGTTTAATCTTTTGTACTCCAATTTATTCCTTTCTTGGAATAGATGACTTTAAGTGTACGTCAATTTCTTTTACACCTTGTTATACTTACACATCAATTTAAAATTTGATCTGCAAACCTTTGCAATTCTGGAACACCACTTCTGAATTGGTTCCACAAAGCAACTGTAAGTTGTAAGACAACAACAGTAACATTATAAAAACAAGAAAGTGATGATTAATTTTCAGCAAGTAACAAAAGTGAAAAATATATATATCTGAATTAAGTTTGTCTCTTTGACGAATAACAATTGGTATCCTAAAATCATCATAAGCATCTTTATAAATCTCTATTTGTGAGCTTAGGAAATCTTGCATCATTTTATGGCAACAATTGTTGTAATATTTAATAATATCTCCTCATTAACCTTAGTTTTCTTCATAAAACTTACTCTAAAATAGACAATAGGATTCAAAAATGCCTCGGCTACAAATAACGAAGAGTAAAGTTATCTTTCTCACCTCTCATTGATGACTACAAGATCAGGTGTGTATAAAAAAGACATTTTTCATATTGGCCTTGATTGTTTCCTTCTCCCTCTCTATAACATCAAAAAAATAACTGATTATAACCTTCTTATCACTATTAGCCAGACGAAGTACCCTTACTAAAGGATTACAAACTCGGATGAAAATTGAAATTAGGACCAAAATTCATTATCTTCAAGTATAATTCTAGAAACCTCCAATCCAGCATTAGACCTAGCATGTTGAGATGTAACTCACTTATCATTTGTAAACATTTGTCTCAAATCTTTCTTCATAATAAAACACTAAAGTGATAAGAAATTAGTTACAAAACATGTAATAGTAGCATGATACAAATTCCTACCATTGATGACATCTTTTCTTATTAAATTCAAGACCCATGTACTATTGTAGATGAACTTGGTCACCTTTTTTGCTTTTTGCATAGTCTTATCAATAATAGGAAAATACCTAACATCCCCTATATTTTCCAATATTAAGTCAATGCAATGTACAGCACAGGAAGTCCAATAAAAAGAATTATACTTGCTTTACAATCTTCTTCCAACAGCTTTATAAGTGGAATTATTATTAGTAATGAACTTAACAATATTTTCTAGCCTAACTTCATTTATAACTTTATCAAATATTTCAAATGGAGTATCAATATTCCTAATAAGGCATATGCATCAATAGGTTCCAAAAACATTGTCCTCTTTGTAGAATAAACCAAAAAATTAATAATAAGCTCATATCTTTTTTTTTTCAACCATCACACATGGTTTAAAACCCACTACCAATTTTGTAGTTCAATATTTGCCTTCTATCTTTCTCATGTTGATACTCTTCATACCAAGTCTTCATTTGTCATTTGACATCATCATTCACTTTCTTACAAGGCCGGTCATCTTTGATCCCAACTAAATGCTTCTTTAATCTAGTGATTCCCCACCTTTCAAGTGCTTGTTACAATACAAATAAATAATATGGTTTTTCATTCTGGGAACCAATCTAGTATAAATCGAAGCTAGATCATCTAATCTTTCTATACTTGAAGCCATTGAATTATCAAGATTACTTGAACTTCCTTCTATTTATCTATAAAACAAATAAAGACACATGTCAAAATTAAATTAATAAATTCATATAAAAATAAAGAACATTTAATTTCATTATCAATTACTATCACAAAATATGTATTGCTTAACTCAAAAGTCAAAACTAACAAAAAAACATACATCTTATATAACTTGTTTTGTACACTTACATCATTCAACCATAAACTAAAGACATACACTCACAATTATAAGCTATTCAACTTCAACCATAGCTCACAACTATAAGTTTACAACTTATTTTATTTAATCACATAATTTAACTATAAACTAATCGCTTTTATTTACTTATACAATTCAATTTGTAATGCCTATCATTATTTTGTTTTCTTAACTAATTTTAATCAACATTGTTACTAAAATCTTAATTTCCAACTTTAATTTAACAATCTTTCATTCACCAATTTTAATCATCATTCTTAGTTTCTTACTCAAGTTTACTTCACACTCAAGAGTTAATATACACTACAAAATTCAATTTCATCCAACACAATTCACAAATAAGTCACAACCAACAATTCAGTATTCAATATACATAATTACACAATACAAATATACATCTTATATAACTTAGTTTGTACGATTATATTATTCAACCATAAACTAAAGGCGTACACTCTTAACTATAACCTATCAATTTCAACCATAACTCACAACTATAAGCTTACAACCTATTTTATGTAATCACATATTTCAACTATAAACTAATCTATTTTGTTTGCTTGTGCAATTTAATTTGTAATCTTTATCAATATTTTGTTTTCATAGCTAATTTTAATTAACATTGTTACTAAAATCCTAATTCTCAACTTTAGCTTAATAATCTTTCATTAACCAATTTAATCAACATTCTTAATTTTTTTGACTCAAATTAACTCCATATTTGTAGTTTTATATAAAAAAATTCGTACTACAAGTACATAAGTCATAACTTGTAGTATAAAAGATATCGTTCCCATAAGGATTAGTTTAGTCACCTAACAACTTGAATGCACTTTGTGTGAGGAAATAAAAGATTGAATTAATTGAATTAAAATAAATTAACTGAAATTAAAATAAACTAACAAAACTAAACAATTGAATAAGTGAAGCCAACAATAAGAATGAAGTTAATCAATAATAAAAAAACTTAAGGGTTATTCTATCTTTGTTTTGTCTTTCCTTTATCTTGTTAATTCAATTATACTTGTAATTAGTAAAAATTATAACATATTTTACACCTCTATTTGATATTGTTTTAAATCATTTACATAGCACATTTGGGAAAACATTGTGGCATTTTATTAGTAATAACTCATGAAGTTTAGTTTCATATTTTATATCTAAAATGGGATTAAATTATATTAAGTTTTTTTTACAGGCTTAGTGGACTTAAAGAAAGGAATCTAGAAAAAAATTTGACTCAAAAGGAAAGTCTAAAACAAAGCCCAGTGGAAAAATGACAAGGACTAGCCCAACTAAAGACAAAAACGGAACATCTTAGTAAAACAATAAACAGCCCAAACCAGAACCAAAATGCAGAAACAAAACAAGCAATAGAAGTAGGAGCAAAATGACGCAGCACCCAGAAGGCAATAGCAGAGGACCAAAACGCAT
The DNA here is from genome assembly GCA_027576455.1 of Erythroxylum roigii. Classification (NCBI taxonomy): domain Eukaryota; kingdom Viridiplantae; phylum Streptophyta; class Magnoliopsida; order Malpighiales; family Erythroxylaceae; genus Erythroxylum; species Erythroxylum roigii. The sequence continues at coordinate 6,489 of JANZXV010362202.1, forward strand.
TGTAAAAGACAACAATAGTAGAGAGCAATAAGCAAAACGTTGCTAAAACAGAAGAAAACACAGCAATAGAGTACAAACACCAAAATGTAAAATGTAGAGGAGAAAATGCAAGTCTAAAATGTAGCAATGAAAGAGCAAAAATGCAAGAGCAATGTAGCAGATAGAAGATGAAATGAAGAGGAGAGAAAACAAATGCAAACGCAGAGGAGAGGAACAAAATGCAAAACGCTACAGAACAAGACGTTGATGTGGAGAAGGAGTTGCACCCACCTGAGATCTTTAGCTCCAAATCTCTTTAAAATGAAAGAGATAAGAGGAAAATCAGGAAAATCTAGTAAAATATGAGTATGGGAGATTTTTTGTGAGCCTATAAACACGAAGCAGTAGTTAGAGAGAAAAATGAGCATAAATCCACGCGAAGGTTGGAAGCTCCGAGAGGTTCTGTCTTCCAAGGTAGGTTGCAACAAGGATTCACTCCAAATAGTGATTAAGGGTGATTGGAAACCAATTCCCATATGTTTTGAGCTGGTTAAGGTTGGCGGAGAGATTTTTTAAACCTTGAAATGGCTGGTCAGAGGTCTAAAATTGGAGCACTTCAATGAGCTTTTCTGAACCCTTATTCCCTTTATCTCTAATTTTCTAAGCTTTAGCTATGATTAATTGTTGAAATCTAGTTTAGACATGCTTTGATTAGTTGAGATATTATTATTTTTTGATTTAATTCAATTGATTACTAAATGGATTTAACATCTGTACAATTGCTAGAATTTCTAATTATGTTTATTTATGTTCTTACTTAATTGGACACATCCTTGATTATTTGAATATGATATGTAGAATTAGTGATTCATTTGGAGTTGTATAGGCTGGAACTTTAAAGTTTGTCTAACAAATTTCGGTTATTATTTGTGTTTCTTAGTGCTTATCATGTTTTGATATTAGAATTGAGCTGGTTCAATTTCTAAGAGTGAAAAGGAACAAGTAGAAATTAGCTAGTTGGTTTTCTATGTTCATCTTGTTAAATGTATCAGATTATCTAGAATTCATCGAAATTGCATGAGTAAACTAAAATTTAAAACTTGCTTGTTCATTATTAATATTAGGTTAGATTTATGTTCTACTTCATTGATTTCTAGATTTAATTTGATTTGTTTTAAACATCAAACACCTTCCACCAAATTCTTTTTCTTAATAAATATATTTAACTAAATTCATAGGTTTCGTTACGAGGATTATTTAGGTTTAGGATTTTTTTTCTTAATTTCATGCTTTGCTGGAAATTTCATCCAATTTGTCTAAGTCTTTACTTTCATTTAGATGTGTTTTATTATGTAAATTTAATCTCTTCTCAACTCAAAAAAAATAGTATAGCTTAATGTACTATTTTAAAAAAACTATTTAACGGATATTTTATATGAATATGCTGATTAATATTTATTACAACCTTTTGAAAAAGAAAATTATTTCCATCTTTTAAATATTGATTATGTGATTCTAAGAATGTATTATAAGTTTATTTTAAATTTTGATGTTGTATTATTTATGTAGGTTAAAAAGGATATTATGAGTTTATATTTTACTATGAAATTTTTTCGTATAACCAAAATTATTAATTTTCTCTTTTAAAAGTATTATAATAAACTAAATTAGTAAATTAACATTCCTTGTGAGGTCAACCTTTAGTTGCTCTGTACTAAATTGTTTAATAAATTCAAAGTTAAATAAGGATTTAATTTGTGTACGCCTAACGACACGTATCAGCTTGATCCTAGATATCATAAGGTTTTGATTACCCTCTCTCGAGATGTAATCAAGTAATCCCAATTGAAATAGAAAACAATTAAATTGCAAAATCTTGATTTGACAAAACTACTCCTAACTATTCAATTGGATTTGAAGCAATCTTAAGGATAATTAACTCACAATTAAGATTTCTCTTCAATTGTTTATTAATATGATATTTGGAGGTTTATTAAGGTACCAAATCTCATTATGAAACTTAACACATATAACTTTAATTCAATCTCTCGATTTCCTATCAAGTATAAGTACGACAAATACCATAAAGCATTAATATATTAAATTCAACAAGATAAAGTTATACAAAACAATTAAAAAATAAACGATAGGATGGATTGAGAAATCCATAATCTTGTTTAACATATCACTAATCAAAATTAACATCCAAGACAATGAAATATAAGAAGAGAAAAGAAATAAAACAACTTTAAGTCTTGATCTGGAAATTCTGGAAAATTGGAGTTGATCTTGATGTTTCCACTTTAATCTCCTTCTTTATGATTTGCAACATCCTTTTTGGTGTTTCTCTTTGCCTTAAATATTTTTTGAGCCTTTTAGGCTTCTTTCTAGGTTTTCCTATTTATTTTGGTTCCAAAAATAGTCCCAAAATATCAAGAATCCAAAAATTTTGAGAGCTGAAAACTGCCTGTGCATGATTGTGCATTGCATGATGCACGATAATGCTAGAGACTTCATCCCTCAGCAACTAACATTCAAGATCATGCATAATCTTATTCTTCAAGTCCATATTTTCTTCAATTTTCCTATTTTCACTTACTAACAAACATACCAAACAACCCTTGAAACATAATTTTAAAATCAAGTTCTTTCTTTAAAATAGTCAAACAATTAAAACACATAAAAACACTAACAGGAACACAATTCTAAGTCCAGAACATATGATTATCATCTAATCAAATACTTAAAACACACTTAAATATCCAGAAAACATACTATACTATATCACTATCAGTCCACAGTCAAGAGTTGACATATATAATACACTGTGCAATTCAATTTAATCTAACATAATTCCCCAAGAACCATCAATTCAACATATAGACTATTACTCAACACAAAGTCACAAACACACAAATACATAATTCATCATAAATTCACAATTAAATACTCATTTATCTGTATCAATATTCTGTAGAACACAAATACAAAATTTAATATTCAAATCAACAGGTGCAAGTCAATAGGCGTGCGGGTGCAACTGGATCTGACCATTTGGGTGCAGGTGCAAGTCAGTCTAGCCATCTGGGTGCGAATGCTAGTGCGGGAGTGGTCTGAATGACTATAGGCTGAAGTGATGGTGCAGGTGGTGTGATGGGTGAGGTCTCTCTGTGTTGGGCCTGAATTTTATTTTATTTATTTATTCTTTATTTTGATTTAATTGTTTTATTTTGATTTTTGTTTTTAGTTGAGTCTTTGAATTAGCAAGGATGAATGGGGAATTGAATGGAATTTAGAAATTAGAAATTTGAATGAAGTGTTATAATTAAATTAGGTCGTGTTAAGTGGCTTAAGGTGTAGAGACATAAAAGACAAAGAAGGGCAATATAAGAAAGTCCTTGTAAATGAAGGGCATAATTGGAAGGAATAGGCTTTTGGTGTTTTAAATTAGAAGAAGAAGAAGTGAGTGTCGTTAGAACCAAAGAGAAAGAAAAAAACGTAAAAAGGGAGAGGAAAAGAAGAAGATCGTTGGAAACTTGAAAGGAAGAAGAAAGAAGAAGAAAAAGAAGAGGAATTTAACTTGTTGGTGGTAAGCTTTCATCTAAGAAAAAAGAAGAAGAAAAAGAAGAGGAATTTAACTTGTTGGAGGTAAGCTTTCATCTTTCTTATGCTAGATTCAAAAGGGGGATTAAATAGAGGTTAGGGTTTGTGTTGGAAATGAAGGGAGAAAGAAAAGAAAGATGAACCCAAATTGATTTTGGGATTTCTAAGTTAAGGTTTTGGTTTTTCTAGCCTAGATGAGCTATGGGTAGGTTAGGTTTAAATTCAATTTTAGCATTTCTTTGATTCTTGAATTTTATGAACTTTCTTTTAAATGTATGGATTAAATAGAAATTGGTTTAATTGAAGGGAATCAAGAAAACCTTACTCAAGAGAGAGAGGAAGGGCGATCTTGAGCTTGGATTTTCGACAATTTAGGTGGGCAATATGTTTATGGTTATTATGTGATAGGCAAATGCCCTATTTGTGTGTGTGATTGCTTTAATTTTCGTAAACGTTGAATTGTGGTGAATATTTGAAAATGCATGATGAAATATGACATGTTTTCTTTGAAATGAATGAAAAGTATGAAGATATGAGAATTTGATGAAATGAAAGAAGCATGAGAATGCAAA
>JANZXV010362403.1:0-10622 GCA_027576455.1 Erythroxylum roigii
GAGGAGCTTCTAACATCCCTACTGGTGATTCAACCTCCAGATTGGAACCTCCCATTCGAGATCATGTGTGATATGAGTGATTATGCGATGGGGGCAGTTCTAGGACAAAGAATGGGAAAAGCTTTGCATGTCATTTACTATGCTTCAAAGACAGCTCAATTGAATTATTCCACTACTGAAAAATAATTGTTATCTGTGGTTTTTGCTTTGGAAAAATTTCGATCGCATTTGTTTGGTGCTAAAGTGATTGTTTATTCTGACCATGCAGCTTTACGATACTTGCTTACAAAGAAAAAAGCAAAACCGAGGCTGATCAGATGGATTCTCCTCCTTCAGGAATTTGAATTGGATATCAGAGATAAGAAGGGGGTAGAAAATGTGGTGGCAGACCATCTCAGTTGTTTGATAAAGGAAGAAGATGATATCTCTCTACGAGAAAGTTTTCCGCAATTATTTTCAGCCGATTCGACACCACCATGGGATGCAGACATTGTCAATTTTTTAGTAACTAACAAATTACCTGTTGGTTTGTCAAAGGCTCAGAGGGATAAGCTACAGAGTGAAGCGAAGAACTATGTATGGGATGACCCATATCTTTGGAAGCACTGTGCAGATCAAGTTATTAGGAGGTGTGTACCAAAAAATGAATCATTATCAATTTTAGCCTTTTGTCATTCGTACGCTTGCGGAGGACATTTTGGAGTAAAATGGACAGCTTAGAAAGCTCTGGATAGTAGCTTCTACTGGACAACATTATTCAAGGATGCATATATCTTCTGCAAATCCTGTGTTAAATGCCAACGGTCAGGTAACCTGTCCCGTAAGGGTCAATTGCCACAAACCCCTTTGCTTTTCTATGAAAATTTTGACGTTTGGGGCAGTGATTTTATGGGACCTTTCCCTCAGTCTTTTGGCTTTACTTATATATTGCTTGTGGTTGATTATGTTTCTAAATGGGTGGAAGCAAAAGCTACTAAGACCAACGATGTCAAGGTTATTGCAGATTTTATTAAGGCTAACATTCTTTCTAAGTTCAAAATACCGAAAGCCATCGTTAGCAATAAAGGAACCCACTTCTGCAACAGGGTGATGGAAGCAATGTTTAGAAAATATCACATCACACATAAAGTTTCTACTGCTTACCATCCTCAAACCAACGGGCAAGCTAAAGTCCCAAATCGAGAAATCAAGTTAATCCTGGAGAAAACCGTGTATCCCAATAGGAAGGATTGGAGTGTAAGGAAGATGCATTATGGGCCTACCGGATGGCTTACAAGACACCAATTGGAATGTCTCCATATAGGCTAGTGTTTGGAAAGCCATGTCATCTTCCAGTTGAATTACAACATAAGGCATATTGGGCTATCAAAAGATGCAACATGCACTTGGATGATGCAAAAGTGCATAGTAAGTTATAGCTTCAAGAGTTAGAAGAGATGAGGAATGAGTCATATCAAAATGTAGTGATATATAAAGAGGGGACGAAAGCTTTTCATGATATGATGATTTTGAGGAAAAGCTTCTCGGTGGGCCATATCATTCCAAACTCAAACTCTTTCCTGGTAAGTTATGTTCCCGTTGGGATGGTTCGTTTGTTTTCACTCATGTCTTTCCTTTTGGTGCAGTGGAGATACGGAGCGTTAAAACAAAGAATACATTTCGAGTGAATGGTCATCGTTTGAAGCTGTATTATGAGGGCTTCCAAGTGGAGGATTTGGAGGTGTTGATGTTGGAGGATGTGACTGGTGTCACTTAAAGCATGCAACTGGAGGTCGAGCCAACGACGTTAAACAAAATCACTGCTTAGGAGGCAACCCAAGGGAAGTTAATTTCTGTCTTTTACATTTTCGCATTTGCCATTTTTGTTAACTACTTCAGCTCTTGCATTTGATTTTACATTGAGGACAATGCAAGTTTTAAGTGTGGGGGTGGGGTACATTCGTTTTAATGCAAGCTTTTGTTAATGCATTTTTTTGAGCTTAATGTGACTTCTTAGGCGATTTTCAAAATTAAACGAACAAAATAAAAAAACTTTCTTATTTTCTATTACTTTTAAGATTATTTAATCATAATTAGAGTGTGAATTGATTAGTAAAATCCATAGCAAAATTTTGCATGTTCTTTTGCTCTTGTGCTTTGTGAAAGTGCATTATCTTTAAAAGAATAGTGACTAGTGGTAGACAAAGCCGTGAAGATTTTAAGCCTTATTTGACTATCACATCAATATCAGTCTCATTGCCCTTGGATAATGTGTGACCATCATGACATGTACATCCCGATTTTGCATTGAGTTTCTATTCGAGACCACATTTTTATCACATGCATTAACATGGATATGATTAGGCATTCTTTGTTTTTTATAAACTACATTAGCCAAATAACCTATCCTATTGGGATGATTTTTCCCTTGATAAACCCTTTTGATCTTTAGCCTTTCTTTTTGTATAAACTACATTTTATGCTTTTAAACTTAACCAAATGTCCTACACAAATCATAAATCTAGTGGAACATTTATGATTGTTGAGTTTGTGGACATACAAAATTCTAAGTGTGGGGGTATACATATGTGAGGGTTAGTTACAATGTTGGGATGTTATTTTATGTCTTATCATTGAAATTTCCATGTTGATGTAGTTTTTTTAATTTTTTTTAAGGAAAAAAAGAAAAGAAAGAGAAAAGAAAAGAAAAAGAAAGGAAGAAAGAGAAAGAAAAAGAAGTAAAAATTTATCGAGGAGGAAGTGCATATGAGTTTGCAAAGTTATTCATTTTGATGCATCTTCCTAGAGTTGTAATAAATGTGTTATTTGAGCATGTTTAATATGAGGAAGAGGTTAGCTCGGAAGGTTCGCTCTCGTGATTTCATTTGCATAAATTGTATGAGTGATTCGTTCGGATTGATATATGCTTTATGTGGTTTGTGTATGAGAGCTGAATGGGATTGTGAAATATAAATGTTGCATTTGTCATAGCTGACGGTACCCAGTTTTTAATGAGTGTTGCTTTGTTTCACTAGCTTTGTTGACTTTCATACTACTTGACCCAAATACCCCTCACCTTACCTTTGCCCACATTATAACCCTAAAAAGTCCTTTGATTTGTGATTGTACATGTGACTTTTAGTGTTGGAGAAATGAAATGATAAGTAAAGTTGTAGATTGTCATGATCATGAATGGTGTTGAGTGTACCCGCAGATATATTTTATTTAAACACATTTTTTGAGTCTACCATTAGATTGCTCAATTTTTGAATATGATGAATATTGATAGATCATGAGTAGACGCTTTGAATGCTGAGTTTTTGCTTAGGGTTTGAAAGTCATTCACCTTTACTTATGGTTATCCATTCTTAAGAAATGTGAAAAATGAGTTAAAGTTTTGATTTGTAATTTTGATTTTGACAATTTGCCCGAGGATGGTTAAAGGCTAAGTGTGGGGGTATTTCCATAAGATTGAAGTATCTTATATTTTCTTATGCATTTACATGTGATTTTAATCCTATTTTAAAGATAAAATGCTTAATTTGTGTTCAATTTGTGATGACTACTAGGTTGAATATGTTGATATATATTTGAAACCAAAAAGACGAAATATTCAAAAGCAAATTGGAGCACAAATGTTAAACAAAGAAAACGTGGAAACGGCAGCAAGTATGAAGAAAACGCATGCGTTTAACACACGTGTTGAGCATTTAACGTTGCGTTTAAGAGCTCAGCAGGGAGGGCTTTAAGGAGATAGCAACGTTTATTTGTGTAATCAAGCTATAGGTATGGGGCGCAGACAATATAGAGGGCGTGTTTATCAACCACAAGTGCACAGTTATCGATGTGAGTAATAAATCGTTAAGAACCGAGTCGTGTCCACAGGGATTATGCGAAAGGTCAAATCTAAGGTCAAATCTATGCTAGCTAACAGTGTTTAAAATTGGGTTGAGTGAAATTTTAGGAAATTAAAAGCAATGTAAAGAATTTTTAATAAATCAAAGAAATTTCTAAACAACTACCCAATTTAATGGAACCAAAATAACTATGAATATGACTAATTTGTGCAATAACTTATAACTAATTTAGAAAAGAGTGCAATAATTGACTAATTAAAGGTATTAACGTCAATGGGGAATGACTTTCTCTTAGGGAATGATATTTTTATCAACCTTAATATTGAATTAGGTATCCTCTACAAATGAAATATCCTAACCTTGTAGGTGAATTTTAAGAGTAATTAATCCCTTTTTCCAAAGGTGAATTAATCTATCCACTCTAGACATCACTTAGTAATCCCTTTCTTAAGTTTTTCCTAGAGTTTCTTAAGTTCCATACTCAAAACTTCAATTTTCACCTCCTAAGTAAAAAGAGACAAATAAATACAAAGTCTGAGATATGCAAATAAATATATGGGACTACTACTCCTCATCTCTGTCTAATGCTACTATGTATGTTTCTTTTTCTTTGTCTTTCTGTTTTTTTTTAAATAATAATTTTTTTACTAAAAATAGGAGAAAAACAAAAGTAGCATAAATCAATAAAATATAATTAGGAGTACCTCTATAAACATCTAAGAAAAACAAGTAAGCTCAAAAGTCTCAAACTATAGACCAAATGATCACTTAGCACTTCATTATACTTGTGATCGGGTAAGGCTAGTGGAGTTGTTTGGATTTTTAAGTGTTTAATTTGCAATCAAAAATGGTAAAGGTTCAAAAGGGGTTGCAAGGGATAATATATAAGGTGAGTCATTTAAACTAATGGGTTTAAAAGAAAGAATGCCTTGATCGTTTCTATAAAGCATGCATCTCGTAGTTTCAAACCTATTTAATGCAAGTTCTAGAGGTAATCTTCCTAGGGGAGTATCACACACAAATAAAAAAAACAATGAAATGAATATAAAATCCATTCATGTAAGCTCAAAACCTCACATGTGTTTATGTGAAAATCCATCAAAATTTTATACATCACCTAATCACTCAAGTATCAAATTATTCACTCGAGTTACCTAATTCAAATTCAATTACACAACTCAATCCTCAGTCCAACTACTGTGACAAAATGGCATGATTCAACCTTTACCACAGTTCAAGTGCAAAATCGCAAAAAAATTAAAATTGATCCCAACCCCACACTTAAATGGGACAAAAAAAAGATAAGGAAATGAGAACATAAGGACACCCTAGATTATAAAAGGTTCAACGACTTGAAATCAGAATTCACAACTCCAATCTCGCATTCCAAAAAAAACAAAACAGATAAAGAAAACACAAATAAGATACTCAAATAAAAGCAATAAAAAGAAACTGAAACAAAAAAGAACTAAAATAAAACGACAAGATTGGGGTGCCTCCCAATAGGTGTTATGTTTGACGTCAATAGCTCGACGTAGTCATTTGATCACGGGTCCTTGAGTGAAATGCTTGCAATGTTTCTCAACTCTTGACCATAATAATGCTTCAATCTTTGTCCATTTACTTTGAAGGTTCTTTCATCACTTCCCTCAACTTCAATTGCTCCATAAGAGGTAACATTTTTCACAACAAAGGGCCTCGACCATCTAGAGTGCAATTTACCTAGAAAAAGCATCAATCTTAAGTTGAAAAGCAAAACTTTCTCTCCTGGAACAAATTCTTTTCTCATGATGTGTTAGTCATGCCATTTCTTAGTTTCTCCTTGTAGATTTTGGAGTTCTCATATGCTTCATTTCGAAATTCTTCCAATTCACACAACTAAAGAGACCTATTTTCAACCGATTTTTGCTAATCAAGATTTAACTTCCTAACTGCCCATTAAGCCTTGTGTTCCAACTCCGCCGAAAGATGAAAAGCTTTTCCAAAAACCAAACGATACAGAGACATGCCAATTGGAGTCTTGAAAGCCTTCCTATATGCCTAAAGGGCATCATCAAGCTTGAGAGCCCAGTCTTTCCGGTTAGGGTTCACCGTCTTCTCTAGAATGTCCTTGATCTCTCGATTTGATATTTCATCTTGGCTATTTGACTGTGGGTGATAGGGTAAAACAACCTTGTGTCAAACTCCTTATTTGGTTAAAAGATTACCCAGAAGCTTGTTGAAAAAGTGGGTACCTTCATCACTAATAATGGACCTTGGAGTGTCAAATCTTGTGAAAATGTTTTTCTTGAGAAATCTGAGAACAATCTTGGCATCATTTGTTGGTGAAGCTATGGCTTCAACCCATTTTGATACGTAGTACACTGCCAAAAGGATATAGGATTGTCCATAAGATTTGGGGAATGTTCCCATGAAATCGATACCCCACAAATCGAAGAGTTCTACCTAAAAAATGTTGGTCAAAGGAAGCTTACGTTGTTGTGAGATATTACCCATTTGTTGACATCGGTCACACATCTTAGGGAAAGCATAGCTACCCTTATGAAGCGTAAGCCAATAGAAACTAGATTGGAGGGCTTTTGTTGTTGTTCTTGTAGGTTCAAAGTGACCTCCATATGGTGATGAATGATAATGCTCCAAAATTGCTAAGACTTCATCTTCCGAGATACATCTTCAAATCACTTGATTGAGGCCTCTCTTGAATAGTAAAAGCTCATCCCATAGATAACTTTCACATCAAATAGGAACTTTTTCTTTTGAGATGGACTTAAATCCAGAGGAATCAAACTTGTAGTTAAATAATTCATCACATCGACAAACCATGGAAGCTTTTCATTGACTCTGAATAACTTCTCATCTGCGAGAGTCTCTTGGATAGGTATTGGTGGCTTTGATTCCTCAAGCTCGAATCAAGATAGATGGTCGGCCACTGCATTTTCTGTCCCCTTTTTGTCTTTGATTTCCATATCAAACTCTTGCAAAAGCAACACCCATCGAATGAGTCGTGGCCTGGCATCTTTCTTTGCAAACAAATATCGGATTGCTGCATGGTCTGTGAAAACCACAACTTTTGACCCAATGATATACGACCAAAACTTGTCCAAAACAAACACAACTGCTAACATTTCCTTTTCTGTAGTAGTGTAATTTTGCTAAGCGTCATCTAAAGTTCGGCTAGAGTAGTAGATAACCCTGAACACTTTCTCTCGCCTTTTGCCTAAAGTTGCTCCCATTACGAAGTCACTCGCATCACACATAATTTCAAATGGTTTTTACCAATCAGGTGTGATCATCACAGGAGCTAAAATTAGCTTTTTCTTGATCAACTCAAAAGCCTTCAAGCATTTCTCATTGACCTCAAATTTCACATCCTTCTCTAAGAGATTGCAAAGGGGTTTAGCGATCTTGGAGAAGTCTTTGATGAATCTCTTGTAAAACTCCGCGTATCTAACGACACTACGAATACCTTTTACATTTGTTGGTGGAGGAAGGCTTTTAATAGTTGCTGTTTTGGTTCGGTCCACTGCAATGCCATAGGCAGATAATTTATGACCCAACATAATTCCGTCCCTCACCATAAAATGGCATTTCTCCCAATTGAGCACCAAGTTGATATCCTGACATCTTTTTAACAATAGAAACAAATTATGTAAGCACTTATCAAATGAATCACCAAAAACAGAAAGGCACTATTGTCGCCTGCAACCAAATGCAAAAGAAATCACTTCTGTTAATACAATTTAATGTAGTAGTGGTAAGTGGATATCGTTCCCACGAGAAATTTTTAACGGTAAAGGGTAGTGAGTTTAAAACTAAAACAAAGTAACGAAATGGGGGGGGGGAGGGTTTAGTTCACGACAATTTAAAGACACATATAAGAAAAATTGTAAATAAAAAGAAATACTTTGATATGAAAATACAATGGAAAATACTTTGGTTTTTGGATCACTGATGTTATCATGATAAAATGGATCCTCGATATAAAATTTTAATCACTAACAAACATTCATTGGAGATATTTTCTCTTAAGTGTAATGACTAGAAATATGTATCATAGCATTCTTATTAAGCAACAACCTAAATACAATTGTAGGTTTAATTGAATAATAGCTCTACGAATCAAGAAACCAATGAGCAAGGGAAATATATGTACGACATGCGATCAATCAAGCAAATATCTCCTTAGAATTTTCAACTCTAACGTAAAGAAGGTAATCCTAATTGCTACTTGTGATTAATGAAACTGAATGTCATATTTTGTTAATCTAGCTATTAAACAAATTAATCCCTAGTTACGCAGCTAGAAATCAACCAATTCAATTAGAAAAAGTAATTAAGAAGATATTCATGTTCATCAACAACATAAACTTTATTGAACATCACACATATAGTAACGGATAACATGGATCCCCTCAACCAAGAAAAGAAGTTTAGCTATTCATAACGAAAATAGAAATCAAAGAAATAAAACCATAACAAGTCTCCATCCCTAGTCTTTCTTGAAGAAAAAGAAAATATAAAAGAAAAAGTGAAGAGATGCAAGAACAAATAAAGAGAAAAACTGCAGAAATTGAAATCCTATTTTAAAACCTAACCTAAAGCTAGCTGCATGAACAGTAATTTTTTTCGATTTCCCTCCTATCTTTCCTTGATTCTCATTAGATAATGTATCCCCCAATTTGAGGTGGTCAATCCCCTTGAAAGATGGCAATATAATCTTTAAAGATTGTGAGAATCTCGAATTTGAATCTTGAAAATTGATCTGCAGATTTATTCCATCCTTAGACGTGCCCTCAAACTTGGATTTTCGAATTTTCTTCATTCTTTTTCATCTTTTTGCTTTAATTTCGTCTCTAAGGTGTTGAAAATCATCTGTAAACAATTATAAGAAAATTCCATCAATTTCAGATAATACTTTCAACACATTAAAGAGAATTAAGTATAAAATAAGTGCAAATTGATGACTTAACAAATTCCCCCACACCAAACCTTTGCTCGCCCTCGAGCAAACATGTCAAACCACTACACTCAGTCAATTCATCCTTCATAAGATCAAGTGCACACAATCCATTAACTTGGGCCAGTAAGACTTAAGTTGCAACATATATTATAATTGATTTTCACCAATGCAATTAAACGAAGTCAAAATAAGACATCTTTGCTCAAAAGCAAACATGAAATCAAAATGAATTCTTCTCACAGATTTCGCTCTTACACTCAAGTGTTTGAGGGCAAAGTGTCTCTCAATCTCTCTCTACATATTGCACTACCATAGGCTTGCAATTTCACCAGTTATCATTCATTCAGATCACAGGAGGTAATAGATCATAAGAACTTTATTAAGGGTTGTAATGGGGCTAGGTTCAAAGGTAACGTAAAGTGGCAAAGGGTTAATCACAAGGATTCATAAAGTACCAAGTAAAAGGGACACACAAATTAAAATTTTTAGATAAACATGAATAAAAAGGACTACAACTACTCATTACTAACTAGTACCACTATACTTTTTTCTTTTTTCAGATTTTTTCTTTTTTCTTTTTCCTTTTTCCCTTTCCTTTTCTTTTTTCTTTCTTTTTCTCTTTTTTTTTCGTTTTTTTTAATAACACTAAGAACAAGGGAAAACAATAAAATACAAGAGAAAATAATAAACACATAAGTAGAAGTACCTATAAAAATATCTCAGAACATAATCTAAAACAAAAGTCCCAAATTACTCAATGCTTCATTCAACTTGTGATAGGGTAAAGCTAATGGGGTCAATTTTAAGCTAAGGGTGTAACCAAATTCAAAAGAAATCACTTCCGTTAATACAATTTAATGTAGTAGTGGTAAGTAGATAACGTTCCCACAAGGAATTTTTAACGGTAAAGGGTAGTGAGCTTAAAACTAAAACAAAGTAATGAAATGGGTGGGGGGTTCACGACAATTTAAGGGCACATATAAGAAAAATCGTAAATAAAAAGAAATATTTGGATCTAAAAATGCAATGGAAAACACCTTGGTTTTCGGATCACCGATGTTATCATGCTAAAATGGATCCTCGATATAAAATTTCAATCATTAACAAACATTCATTGGGGATATTTTCTCTTAAGTGTAATGACTAGAAACATGTATTCTAATATTTTTAATAAACAACAACCTAGATACAATCGTAGGTTTAATTGAATAATAGCTTTATGAATCAAGAAACCAATGAGCAAGAGAAATACATGTACGATATGCAATCAATCAAGCAAATATCTCCTTAGAATTTTTTACTCTAACGTAAAGAAGGTAATCCTAATTGCTACTTGTGGTTAATGAAACTGAACATCATACTTTGTTAATCTAGCTACTGAACAAATTAATCCCTAGTTGCGCACCTAGAAATTAACCAATTCAATTATAAAAAGTAATTCATAAGATATTCATGTTCATCAACAACATAAACTTTATTGAACATCTCACACATAATAACGGATAACACGGATCCCCTCAACCAAGAAAAGAAGTTTAGCTATTCATAACGAAAATAGAAATCAAAGAAATAAAATCATAACAAGTCTCCATCCTCTGGTTCTTTATTGGAAAATACGAAAATACTAATGGAGAAAGTATAGAAACCTTAAAAGACTGGAAAGAAAACAACAGAAATGAAAATCTATCCTAAACCTAGTCTAAGCTTGCGTGAATAGTGATCCTCTCTCCTTTTATACTTATCTTTTCAATTTCCCTCCTATCTTTCCTTGATTCTCTTCAGATAATGTATCCCCCAATTTCAGGTGGTCAATCCCCTTGAAAGAT
>JANZXV010362493.1:0-10615 GCA_027576455.1 Erythroxylum roigii
GCTAGAATCAGAAATTTATCACTACCATTTATAACTTAAAGTTGTTTTCCAATCACAAAATACACAAATAAATGAAAGTAATAAAATACCTAAATTAACTTTCATCCAATATATGAAAAAAAATACATGACAATAGTTGCAAAAATACCTCCACCAAAGGACACGATGACAATGGTTAGATAAGACAACTCCGACGAGTAGAAAAGGCATCCACAACAGAGAAACCGGAGAGAAGAAAACCGAAAAGGAGATGCAGGAAGAAAGAAGAAGCAAGAAGGAAGAAGAAAACGTAGAGGGGGAGAGATGTCGGGTGAGCTGATATTTAAAAAGAATTTACCGACGGAAATTTCCGTAGGTAAACTCAAAATTTTTTTATTCCGCCAATAATTCCCGCCTTTTTACCGACGAAACGAAAATTGTCATCGCTAAATCCATTAAAAATAATTTACCGACGGAATTATCGACGGAATTTTCCGTAGGTGAACTCAAAATTTTTTTATTCTGCCAATAATTCCCGCTTTTTTTACCGACGGAACAAAAATTGCCGCCAATAATTATTTACAAATTTAGCGACGGTATATTTTTCCGTTGCTAATGTCCGTTGCAAATTTTGCCGGGATGAATTCCCTCCAAATTTAGCTACGGTATATTTTTCCGTCGGTAATTGTTCGTCGCTAACTTGTAGTGATTACCGATGGATATATTTTTCCGTCGCTAATGTCCG
Source organism: Erythroxylum roigii (assembly GCA_027576455.1). NCBI lineage: Eukaryota > Viridiplantae > Streptophyta > Magnoliopsida > Malpighiales > Erythroxylaceae > Erythroxylum > Erythroxylum roigii. The sequence goes on from JANZXV010362493.1 coordinate 725, forward strand.
TCGCAATTTTCGCCGCGACGAATTTCTTCAAATTTAGCGACGAGTATTAGCGACGGAAAGGATATTTCCGTCGCTAATTTCCAACGGTATATTTTCTGTTGCTAAATTTCCGTCGCAAATTCACATTTTTCTTGTAGTGAGAAAATCAAGGAACAAAGCAGTAGGCGGTGGAAAGATTTGTGTATTGTTTGTGAGGCGTGGAGAAAACAGAAGAAAAAAGCAAGACAAATGGGCTGCGTAACAAGCAGCAAAGTAAATCACGCAGCCTCCATCTAGCCGTTGGTTGGAGACTTTGGAGCATGGGACAAAATAAACTCACGACCAGCCCTCCACTAAAAGAAAAGATACACGGAACCTTTCTAAAAATTGGCTGGAACGAAAAACAACTGAAATAAGAGAGCTTTCTTTTATTATCGATCACTCACGCACAGCCAAGGATATACACGTTACAAGCCCTCTCTAATACTCGCCACTGCAGCCTCACTAATTGACTATTCTCCACCCAAAACCGAAGAGGGAATAACAACGTTAGCAGCAGGAGAGTTGGACAAGAGAGAACGTGAGCTGGTAGTGGAAAGTAGTTAATGTTGCAGCCAGGAAAGGCAAAAACGTTAGAGGATTTTTTGGGCTTCATCATTTTTACACTACTCCATCACTAACATACACTTTCTATCTAGACGACAGCAGGTGGCTTTAGCTAGCTAGGAATAACGTTGCTGTAGCTGGTGGTGAAGATTGAAGCAGCTGCTGGTTTAAGGAGAAAAGAAGCAGCTGGAGCAAGGATGATTTCATTGGAGCAGCTGGTGCGTCGATGGGCTTAAGAGAAACGAAGGCAGCTGTTGAATGAGGAGGACGTGAGCAGCTGTGGCTAGAGGAATAATAAGCAGCTGGTGGTTTATTCAAGATGAAGCAGGGGTGGCGTTAAAAGAGCATAAGCAACGTGATTAAGGGTGGTTTAAAGAAAAAAATAAAATAAGTAGAGTTGGGGGAGATAGAATAACGTTGTTGATTGGTGGAGATAAAGTAAAGGTAAGATGGTGGAGTTACATCACTAAGTGGGAGACAAGAAGAGAAGACACGGTGAAGGCCAAGAAGACAGCTAGTGGAGGAAATAGAAAAAAAAAGTAGCAAGGTGGAGACTCACGCAGTCCACTCACAAACACCTTCCTCTCACGAAGTTGCAGGTAAATGGCCCTCTTTCCTTGCCTCACACAAGCTGAAAAATAACATGGCTACTTTGGAAGAAATCGTTGATGCATAAGCTGGTGGAAAAGCAACATACGAAACTAAGCAGCTGGCGGCAAAGGCACGTTGAAGCAAGAGACGTGAGAAAAAAAATACAGCTCTCGAAAAAAGGGGGTGTATTTAATTTGTTTTATTTGTATTATTTCGCATTTATTTTAATTGTGTAGATTTAATCAATGCAAACATATATTATGACCATGATTTATGTTACATTGATAAATATGTGTGAGTAAAATTTTCATTTCGGTTAAGGTTACGATTGATATTGAATTGGGATAATTTTTGTGGTATTGATTTTTGCTTGATTAAATGCATAATTAATCTTAATTTAGCTTGATCAACTAGACTAAGACCTTAGATGATTAAATGCCACAACCAATAAGATTTAATTTGTCGGAAAATTATTCAAGCGACATACTTGAGACTAAAGTGTAGACCAACCTTAGGATTTTGTGTGAAGATACTTAAAATTAACAAACTTAATTTTAGGCTTCTTGTATTTAACACCTTTTATTCCGAATTATCTATGGACCAAGTAGTGACTCGGATTTAGAAGAGAAGGGAACACCATGAACATTGGGTTTGACTTGCTTAAGTGAAGTATTTCCTAAATCAATCCACCATTTTAATTTTATTTTAGTGTCCAATCCAATTGAAATCTGATACCTTAACCGATTTTTGTCAGTTGATTAAATCTAGTTGTTTTAATTCATACCTTTCATTTTTCATATTTTCTTAATTTGCTTACTTTATTTTATTTTATTTTCAAATCAATCAATTCTTAATCGATTGAGTAATTTTTAATCGTTTAATTTAATTGTCTAACGTGTTGGAAATTTTTTCCCTTGGGTACGATATCCGGTTCTTACCGATTTATATTACTTGTCGACGGGGTGCACTTGCCTCTAGTTGGTCTAGATATAATTTAATTTATAGTGTTTTGTTTAGACCGCAACATAAGGCGAAGAGCTCGGCCTTATGTATCCTTTCTCCAACAAATTCTCTAATTGCTCCTTAAGCTCCTTCAATTCCGCCGGAGTCATTCGGTAAGGCGGAATTGAGATCGGTGTAGTACCTAAAAGAAGCTCAATGGGAAACTCAAGTTCCCTATGTGGCAATAGTCCTGGTAATTCCTCGGGAAAAATATCCGGGAACTCCATGACCACAGGAATATCTTCTAGCTTCTCCCTATCTGTCCTTGTGTTTACCACATAGGCCAAAAATGCCTCACATCCTTTCCTTATCATCTTCTCTACCGTCAGAGCCAAAACAATTTTAGGCGGGGTTGCTTTCTTTTCCTCTAAAAACACCACTCTTTTGCCATTGTCCAATACGAACTCCGTTGTCTTCTGTTTACAATCCAGAAGGGCATTGTACTTCTCTAATATGTCCATACCCAAAATTACATCCAAGCCTCCCATTTTCAATGGCATTAAGTCCACCACCAAGAGTTCCCCACTAATACATATTTCCCATTCTCTATACACTTGACTAATAACAATATACTGGTCGATTGGAGTACTAACCAGTAACGGAGTATCCAACGGGCTCAGATTTCTACCACACACAATTCTACTTGATGACACAAATGAATGGGTAGAACCCAGATCAATTAAAACAACAATATCAGCATCAAATAATTTAACTGTACCAGTCACAACTTCTAGAGCAGTTTCTACATCTTCCTGTGTCATTGCAAACACCCTAGTTGGTGCTTGACCCCTTGGTCTTCCTTGAGGGTTCACCCTCTTAGTTTCATCAGAACTGCCCGCTTCTGCAACCGTTTTGTGTCCCACAGCTTCGGATCTCATGAAAACTTGCATCTGACTTCTCTTTTGTTTTGCATACTAAGGGCACTCTCTGGCCATGTGCCCCTTCTCTCCATATTTGAAACAAGCTCCGGTCAATCTATAACAGTCTCCCGCATGGAACTTGCTACAATGACCACACTTAGGGACGGATGACTTGTCCCCTTCTCCCTTTCAATTGCCTCCTACCGTAGAGGCTTGGTGAGAATAATTGTTAAGTCAAAATGACTTTATGTAAATAATTTTGATGGAGAACAAATAATAATGAAAAGAAGATAGTACGACGGAAGCAGAACAAAAGACAGACAGAAGGAGCAAAGCCAAAAATCAGACGAAAGAAAAATAGACGATGCAAAAAGCAGACGATAGCGCGGAAACAAAAAAAGCAGACAGAAGCGCTACGACAAAAAGCAGACAGAAGCAGAAGAAAGTCAGACGATACAAAAGACAGAAGCGCAAGGATAGAACACATCAGACGGAAGAAAGTCAGACCGAAGCGCAAACTAAAAGGTCAGACGAAAGAAAGTGAGATGGAAGATCCGATACCATGTCGGATTACAAATCAGCTTTAGTTGGTTACAGAACTCAATTGAATAACTGATTCTTGAAAGATCAAGAAACAATAAGAAAGAATGAGTTATCAAGAAACAGTTGAAGACAAAGGCTATAAATATGAGTTGAAGTCGAAGACTGAAGAAGATTTTTTTAGCAATTCTGAAAAGTTTGAGTGATCTGAGAAATATTATTGTGTGAAAACTTAGAGATATTCTTATCTGTAACAAAGCTCAAAATACCTTTCAGTTGAAAGAAGAGCAGATAGCCTGAAGAGGCTAAGAGTGAAAGAATACTTGTTGTAAGAGACCTGAAGAGGCTCGAAATCAAAGAATACTTGTAACGTTTTGAGAGATAGTGAAATCTCAGAAAGATATCTGAGGACTAGACATAGCCCATGGTTTGGGGTGAACCAGGATAAATCTTCCTTGTCAACATCTCTCAACTCTCAACCCTAAACTCTCTTAACTTTGAATTTTCGATCTTACTGTTTTCATACGAGAATTTCGAAAATATTGTATAACATTGATTTTCAGTAGTTTTGTAAAAGGAATAAGTTTCTTTTAACGAAATCATTTACAAGGGGATTAAAGAAAAAAATACACAATTCAACCCCCCTTCTTGTGCATTTGTATATCATTTATTAAGTGTTGTATTAACGTGTGATTCACTTCAATAATAAGATTGATTTAGAAATAAGAATACAATTCGTCATAAGTGATTACCTTGATAAGAATTATATTCCTAATACAATAGAAGAAGACAAAAAATTTTCCCTTAAATAATTCTTTATTCACCTAAAAAAATCCCTAAATAATATTTATTATGAGATGTTTATATCTCTTAAAAAAAAGAAACCCTAAATATGTAAAAGGCCTTTAAAATATGGGTCTGCCACCAAAATAAGTAAAGCCCAAATTAATATTTCTAAAATAAAATCCATTAAACCTAAAATGTTTAAGTTAAATTAGCTGAAAATTAAAGAAAGTCCATCTCACTAAAACAAGTCCAAAACACAAGCAGTGGGTTGTCCAAAGCTATGCTTTTAACATAAAATAATTAATTAATCAATAATGAAAATATTATTGCACATTCCACCCAACTTGATTAATTATGATGCCATTGACCCTTATTATCTCTTGAGATCCTATATCATCTACAATTCTGCCCATGTGGGATTGAAACGCTTCTTTGAACTTCATAGTTGTTGATCTTATTATTGGTCCCTCTGGCATTACTAACTCATCTTTGGTTCCATATCTCTTACAAAGTACCATGGTCGTGCTCACATCATCCCCTCCCTCTTCAAAAGGATTCGTCCTCGAATCAGAATTAAAATAAAAAGGAGATAAGTCAGAAACATTAAAAGTAGCACTAATATTATACTCATTTAGCAAGTCTATCTTGTATGTACTGTCATTGATACATTCCAACACTTGGAATGTTTTATCACCCTTTGCATCAAGTTTTGACTTCCTTTATTGTGGAAACATTTCTCTTCGCATATGCACCCAAACTTAATCACCCGATTCGAAGAGAACTTGCCTTCTACCTTTATTTGCCTTTTGTGCATATAAGCGATTCTTTTTCTCAATCTGTTTACAAGCTTTCTCATGTAATATTTTAACCAAGTCAGCCTTCTTCTTACAATCTAAACTAATAATCTAAGTCAAAGATAAAGGCCTCAAATCCAACATGGTCAATAGATTAAAACCATACACAATTTCAAATGGAGAATAAGTTGTAGAAAATTGTGTAGAACGATTATATGCAAACTCAATGAATGACAAACAATCTTCCTAAATTTTCAAGTTCTTCTCAACAATGGCACGCAACATGGTTCCTAAAGTCCTATTAACTACCTCAGTTTTTCCAGAAGTTTGTTAATGACAAGTAGTAGAAAATAAAAGTTCAGTACTCAACTTTCCCTACAAAACTCTCCAAAAGTGACCTAGGAACTTAACATCCCTATCTGAAACAATGATTTTGGCACACCATGAAGCCAAACCAGTTCCTTAAAGAGAAGATCAGCAATGCTTGTTGCATCATCTATTTTCTGGCAAGCAATGAAATGAGTCATTTTACTAAATCTGTGTAAAACAACAAATATGTTATCTATACCTTTCCTAGTCTTGGGTAAATCCAATACAAAATCCATAGATATATCAGCCTAAGATTCACTAGGTACAGGTAAAGGTGTGTACCATCCATAAGGCATAGAACTAGACTTAGCTTTTTTACATGCGATAAATTTAGCACAAACTATTTCCATATATCTTCTTATATTTGGCCAATAAAAATGTTCTATATCCATATCTAAGGTCTTTTGCACACTAAAATGCCTTATTAACCCTCCACTATGTGATTCTCTAATAAGCAACTCTCTAATAGAACATGCAGGAATGTAAAGTTATTTACCCTTAAAAGTATATCCTTCATATCTATAGAACTTATCAAATGTAGTATGTTCACAAGCCTAATATACATTAGCAAAATCAGCATCATCCACATACAACTCTTTCAAATGCTCAAATTCAAGTAACTTAGCAGTAAACATATAAATCAAAGTGTACCTTCTTGATACTGCATCAGCCACAACATTTTCCTTACCTTGCTTGTAATTAATCACATACATAAATGTCTCAAGATACTTCCCTAACTTGCATGCCTTTTGCTCAATTGCCCTTATCCCTTCAAGTACTTGAGAGATTGATGATCACTATGTATTATAAACTCTTTAGGAAATAAATAATGTTCCCAAACTTCATGAGCTCTCACCAAGGCATAAAGCTCCTTATCATAAGTGGAGTAGTTCAGAAGTGATCTGCTAAACTTCTTACTGAAATATGTTATGGGATGATTCTCCTGCATCAAAACAACCCCTATACCAACCTAGAAGCATCACATTCAATTTCAAAAGTTTTGGAAAAATAAGGCAAACGTAAAATGGGTGCAATACATAGCCTTTCCTTTAAAGTATTAAATACATTTTCCTGTCCTTTCTCCCATCTAAAACCAACATTCTTCTTAACGATTTCATTCAATGAACTGGTAATAATAGAGAAATCTTTAACAAATCGCTTATAAAAACCTTCTAAGTCATGGAAACTCCTAACCTCACTAACTGACTTAGGTGTCGACCATTCTTGGATAGCTTGATTTAGAGCCAACCTCAACTCCCTTAGAACCCACCAGAAATCCTAAGAGTACAACTTTATCCATGCAAAATGAATACTTCTTAAGGTTTGCATACATCTTCTCTTCCCTAAACACATCTAAAATAGCCTTAACATGCATGATATTTTCATTTAAGTTCTTACTGTAAATCATTATGTCATCAAAGTAAACAATCGCAAATTTGCCAAGGAATTCGCACAAAACATGATTCATTAAGTGCATGAAAGTACTAGGTGCATTAGATAAGCCAAAAGGTATAACCAACCACTCATACAATCCATATTTGGTCTTAAATGCGGTTTCTATTCATCACCTTCTTTCATCCTAATATGACAATAGCGACTTTTTAAATCAATTTTGGTGAATATACAAGCATTATGCATCTCATCTAGCATATAATCTAATTTAGGAATAGGATGACGAAACTTTACAGTGATCTTTTTGACCGCTATACAGTCCACACTCATCCTCCAAGTTCCATCTTTATTTGGCACTAACAAAACTGGTACATCATAAGGACTCATGCGCTCACTCACATACCCATTTTTAAGCAATTCATCCACTTGCCTTTATAATTCCTTTGTCTCTTTTAGATTGCTTCAATAAGCTGGACGATTAGGAATTTGAGCTCCTGGCACCAAGTTAATTTGGTGCTCAATCCCTTTCAAAGGTGGTAACCCATATGGTGCCTCTTCAGGAAAAACATCATCATAATCCTACAAAGTCACAAACATAATAGACAAATTTGGGTCAAGGTTAGTGTTATTAAATGAAGTTTCCTCAAACTAAATCAAGATTAAAACTCTCTTGCCTAAGTATGCACTCTTTTACTCTCTCTCTTTGCTATAAAAACATGGTTGCGTCTTGACTTTTTCACTCCTCTCAATTTCTCTTTACTCACTTTTCACATTCTTTTCTTTCTTTTCACTTACTAACTTCTTCTCTCCTGTACATCCCACTTTGATGGAGGAATGTCCTGAAAATGATCGGAATAGGGTCTGGTGGTTATTGGAAACGTTTTGAGCAATTTGAAAATTGGAACAGGAAATTGAAGGCGCTTCTGGGTTAATTGCTAGGAATTTGGTTTCCAGGAAAGAAGAAAATTTGTAGAACCTTTTGTGAACTACAATTTAGACACAAGAATCGGATTAATCGGATAAGAAATGATTGAGTTATAGTGAATTTAGTGGTGACATGTTAATCTGGGCGATAAAATGAAGGCTGATGATGAAAACAAGAATTTTGAGGAGGCTGGGGTTCGAATTGGATGAAGATGTCTTCTAGAGATTTTTAATTTAAGATGTGAGGAACAAACTTGAAGAAGGGAATTTTTTGATTTGAAGTCACCAAATGGGCTCAACATCACCTGGAACTTTAAGAACAAGTGCAACCCAACTTCTTTCTCCTCCAAGACTTTAATCGACTCTTTTTGGACCTCAACTCCACTTGATGGTTTTTCTCCAAGCCCCATGGCTTCCATATCTTCAATTGCAAGCTTGGATGGCCCTCCATCATCCTCTCCCTCTTGAGAACTGGCCTCACTACGTGAATTAGAGTCAATCAAAGTGTCCTCCACATAAAGTTTTAGATCACTTACATTGAAATTATTGGACATTGGGTAATGATCCGGCAACTCAATCTTGTAGGCATTGTTGTTGATCTTTTTGAGCACTTTTAATGGACCAGCAGCCCGGTCACTCAACTTGGACTTTCTTTACTTTGCAAACCTCTCTTTTCTCAAGTAAACCCACACTAGATCACCTTCTTTGAACTCTATCGGCTTCTTCTTCTTTGCGTGCCTCACGTAAGCGTCATTATGCTTCTTTATATTCTCTTGGACCTGCTCATGTAACTTGACAATTTCTTAGGCTCTTTTCTCTGCAATAATGCTTTGAAAAGCCTATCTTGCACAAACAGAATTAGTGAAATAGGAGTTAATGGATTAGCTCCATAAACAATCTGAAACGGCGAGAATTCCGTAAACCTTGATTTGGAACAATTGTAAGCAAATTCTGCTTGTGGCAACATGGCATCCCAATTCTTAGTTTTCCCTCTCAACAAAATTCTCAAAATCCCCCCAAGTGACCTATTTACTACTTCGGTCTGGCCATCAGTTTGTGGGTGAAAAGCGGTGCTAAATTTAAGTTTTGTACCTAATTTAGCCCATAAAACTCTCCAAAAGTGGCTCACAAACTTCACATCTCTATCATTCACAATACTTCTTGGAATTCCATGCAATTTAACAACATTATGAAAATACAAATCCATCATATGTTGAGCATCATTAGATTTAGCACAAGGAATGAAATGTGGCTTTTTAGGGAATCGGTCAACAACAACCATGATGCTATCAAACCCTCTTCTAGTCCTAGGCAATCCTAACACAAAATCCATGCTCACATCCTCACAAGGTTTGTTTGGTGTAGGCAAAGGTGTGTATGGGCTGTGGGCTTGGGAAGCTATTTTTGATCTACTACATATGTTGCAACCACTCGCAAGCCTAGCTACCTCTGTAAACATCCCTGGCCAATAGAAGTTGGAATGGGCAAGTTCATAGGTTTTCTCTCTCCCAAGATGGCCAACAAGTCTACCCCCATGGACTTCTCTGAAAATTGCTTCTCTCAAAGAACAATTTGGAACACAACAAGAACCAGTTTTGAAAAATTAACCATTATCCAAAACAAAGTCCCTAAATGCACCATTATTCTCTTTTTTCCTAGCAAAAATCTCATGAAAATCTTTATCACTCTCATACATCCCCCTAATATCATCAAAACCTATAACATGTGTGACCGCGTGTCGTTTCGCTAGTCAAAAATAAAATTACTATACTACTACTGTAGAGTGGTGAGTCTAGGTCGATCCCACAGAGAGTGCGTGTAAAGTCTAAGAAATGAAACTAATCGGTGTTTACGAAAAAGGGGGATTTTGGATTTTTGGAAAAAATAAAAATAAAATAAAACTAAATAATAAAAACTAATTAAAGAAAACATGCAAAAATAATAAAAATGGGAAATTCGGTAGGGACCCGATTCTTCGGTTCAATCTCGGCCTAAACCCTAAGCAAGTAAATTTTATTAATTTGTTGTTCTTTAACCTCTCCTAGAAA
>JANZXV010362500.1:0-10614 GCA_027576455.1 Erythroxylum roigii
CTCGAAACTTAACCTATTTATGTGCTAAATACACGAGAATCTCACAATCAAACACTCATGCATCCAAGTTCAAGAGTGAGACATAAACTGCTGTATTTATATGTAAACTGATTCAGAGACAACCATGAAAGAGCTAGCATAAGTCCTACTTATGGGGACCAGGTCCGTCGAGATGCATCCAGTGTCCGGGATTTCGTCCTGACGGTGATCTAGCACTGTCGGGGTGAATGCCGTGTCCACTGCTGAAGTGTTGAAGAGAAGCCAGTTTTGGTTGGGTATACCCTAGTTCACTCAACAGGCGCTGGCTGTCAAGTTTCTTGGAAGTAACCATGACTCTTGCATCAGATGATGTGCTGCAAACTAGAATCATGAACACAATCATGAAGACAGATACAAGTTGCTTTGCTATTTGATTTTCCATGGAAATGTTCAGATGTTAAGTATGAGTAGGAATAAACCTAAAATCTAATGCCCTAAAAGGGAGGGTATAACTATAACGAAAGAAAAGAGTTTGACAGAGCACTGTGGTTTCTTTTGTTCCATGTGACTCTATTTATAAACCCCTCTGAAAATTGTCCGAATTTGATTAAAAAATTCGAATTAAGAATAAAAATATTATTTTATTAAATTTATTATAGTAATGAGACAGTAACTTAAAAAAGTGATAGTAATCACACTTTACCTAAATTATTGCTAACACTACGTTGATTTTAAAAGTCGTTGTTGTTGTGTGGACATAATTAATGAATTAGACAATACACTTCAGAAAAGACCGAATAAATTAAAGAGTGCTCCGATAAAGTCTCCTTTCGTTTAAAGAAATGAAACGTGGAACCTTCTGATTGGTTTCCCTTTCCTTTTGTGAACGTTTATCATATGAGAGGCCATTTGCTCTCTCTCGTTTTACAAATATATAGAGACCAGAGAGAGGGGTGCGAGCCTCTACGAAACTTCATCAATCAAATTTCCACACAAAGACTTTAAGGTCAAAGACTGAACAAGTGGTTTGAAATTTTAATACTGAATAGAGACTAGAAAGGGGGTGCGAGCCTCTACGAAACCTCATCAATCAATATATTTCCACACAAGGACTTTCACGTCAAAGACTAAACAAATGGTTTGAAATTTCCTTTCCCTTTTGTGAACGCTTCTCACATGAGGGCCATTTGCTTTCTCTTACTTTACAAAGGCAGAATAAGACACTTGTTATAGAAACTTAAAAGTTTCTCGTAATTATAATTTAAGGGTGACTGTACAATAAAGGATCACCGTGCCCTGAAAATTTCAGACTGAAAGTAGGGTTTATAACCGGTCTACTTGCTAGTTTAATTAAATTGTCTCTATCTTGACTTTGATCAATCTCTTATGTGTAATTTTATTATGCTTGATTTAACACTAAAATGACATTATTTTTGTTTTATTTGCTTTAAATACTAAATAAAACGATATTATTTAATGCGATTCATTTAGAACTTTTATTTGTAACTTCATAAACTATTAAATTTAAATATCATTTAAAATTTTAAAATACATATTAAATATTTTTATTTTCAAATATTAATTTAAAAATATAAAATCAATCATTATTAAATATTTACATTATATCATATAAATAAGAAGATATTTTATAAATAAGAAATAGTCCTCTCACAATATTATTCTATATTCATTAAAGTATTTAAGAGTTTTTTTTTTATTTAAAGTGAATTGATATCGTGAGTCTTTATTTAAACGATAAAGTCTCTTTTGATTTAAAGAAATGTTTCGTGAAACCTTTCATGCTTAATTTCCTTTTCCTTTTGTGAACATTTCTCACATAAAAGCCATTTGCTTTCTCCTACTTCACAAAGGCAGATTAGGACCATTTGTTATATAAAAATTGCTCACAGATAAGGCCTTACTTTTGTCTTTTGAATAATTGACCAACATTGATATACATAATTATAATTAAGCATGATTATGATAGCTAGGGTGATTGTTTGTATACAACAAAGGATCACCATGCCCCGAAACTGTCCAACCGAACTTAGTTCTAGTTAGTTTGAGTTAATACTAAAATAACATAAGTATAAGCCAAAATAATATGATTTTAATTAATTATATTAAAACAATATCATCTTACTTATTTAATATATATTAAATCAATTACTTAAACTTGAATTCACTTTGAAATTTAATTAATTTAAAATTAATTTGTCTATTTTCTGATCCAATCTTTAAAATATTGGTTAGAAATAAAAAAAGTACAGAATTTATTAATATTAATTGGTTTAAATTGACATAATGAATTAGACAATACACTTTAGAAAAGACCGACCTGACGGTGATAATGGCTTCACATTAGTCTCGACCTGGTCTTTTTTGGAATATCCAAAGCCTCGCAATAGTAAACGGCTGTCCATCTTTTCTCGAGTAGCCATTGCTCTACTCTCCACTGACCTACAGCCCGCAATTACCAGTATTATGAAAATCACGGCCACATATCTTTGATTTTCCATCTGATATATGTATATATATAGTTGGAACATGGAGCTACCAAGTTGAGAGGAAAGTAGAGATATAGAATTAAGGTGAAGTGTTTTATGGTTCTTGTAAGGTGCTCTTTATATATGTATACGACAGTGTGAACTGTGAAGACTGAAAATGTCTGTTGGCTTCTACGAAAAGTTCATCAGTCTAATAAATTTAAATTTTATGTCAAAAAGATAAGAGTTGAAGACTAAAGTTGTGAATATCGTACCGAACTTAGTATCGAATTGAGTTCTGGTGTGATACTGTACCGGTACCGGTCAGTATCGGATACCGTTTCAGGTAATTTTTTAAATTTATGAAATAGTCTCTAAAATTTTTAAAATTTGCAAAATAGTCTATTGGTATATTGTACAGTTGTACTATATACTTTACTAGTTTACTGTTTACATCAACCCTATTTTCAAAAATCATAATAATAAATAATAATCACAATTAATTTGAAATAACAATAATTTATAAATATTTCACATATTAATAATAACTACAATTCATATGGAAAAAGACAAACATCATCGTACAGATATAAAATTAAGAATAATTACAAAATATTTAAAATATTATAATAATACAATTTCATCATTTTAATAAATAATAATTACATCAAAAGATTTAAAATATCCAATAAAAAGAACAATAAATATCCTTAAACAATTTACAAAAAGAGTTCAAGACGAAGAAACAATTAAGTAGAAGTTAAACCTGAAACAAAAACATTTACAGTTACATTACATATATAGAATTTAACATAAACATCAAATACAAGTAAAATTAAAAGAAGAGGAAAAACAAAAACCTAGAACGAAATTCAATCATCAACGGGAGGATACTCGCTATAACTACACTGACCCTAGTAATCATTTGGTACAAAATCCTCATCATTGAAAGGAGTTGCATCATCATTATCATTCAAATTTAATGCACCCAATGATATGTCAATGCTTTTCTATCCAAAATTATCTGGAAGATAAATCATTCACATCAACCAAATTCGGTTCTTCAGAAACCTAATCCACCAAAAGATCAATATTATCAATGGAAATTGGATTAGTTGAACTTTTAAATTGTAACAAACAAAAACCAAGTCATTCAACCTCTTATGCTCCAATCTATTCCTTTTTTTTGAGTGAATAAAATCAAATATGCTCCAGTTTCATTTACAGCCTGTTGCACTCACAGATTGACTTAAAATCCGAATTGCAAACCTTTTCAATTCTGGAACACTATTTTCGAATTGATCCCACCAAGAAAATGTAAGTTATAAGATAACAAAAGTAGTGATATAAACAAAATAAAATAATTATTAATTTTCAACAAATAAAAAAAGGAAATAACTAATACATGGAGAAAGTTTTCCTCTTTTTCGAATAGCAATCGACATTCCAAAATTCCCATAAGACAACTTGTAAAGCTCCATTTGTGAGCTTAACTTCAGCTTGCTTTGTAAGATCCAGTCTAAAATATACAGTAAAATTAAAAAATGCCCCAGCTGCAAAATGGAGAAGAAAGTTGTCTTTTCCTTCTCTTATTAATGATTGAAATATATGGTGTATATAAACAAGGCCTATGTTTCAAATTGGCCTTAATTGCTTCTGTCGCTCTCTCTATGGCATCAAAAATATAACTCATTGTTAGCTTTTCTTCACTATCAGCCAAGCGAAGCACACCCTCACCAAAGGCTTACAAACTCGGATAACAAATTGACATTGAGACCAAAATTCTCTATCTTCCAGTATAATATTACAAACCTTCACTCCAGCATTAGACCTAGCATGCTGAGATGCAATCCACTTATCATTTGAAAATATTTGTCTTAACTCTTTCTTCATCGAAACAAAAGACTGAAGTGATAAGAAATTTGTGGCAAATCTTGTCGCAGTAGGACGACACAAATTCCTACCTTTGGTAAATTCCTTTCTCATCAAATTCAATACCCATGCATGATTATAAATGAACTTTGTTACCTTTTTAGCTTTCTGCATAGTCTCATCAATAATAGGACAATACCTAAGATCCCCTATATTCTCCAGCATTAGTTCAATGCAATGTGCAACACAAGGAGTCCAAAAAATGAATTATACGTATTATACAACCTTTTTTCCTATCGCTTTATAAGTGGAATCATTGTCAGTAATAAACTGAACAATGTTTTTCATCCCTACTTCATTCACAACTTTATCAAATATCGTAAGCAAAGTCTCAGTATTTCTAGTAAGGCTAGATGCATCAATAGATTTCAAAAACATATAGCCATTTAAAGAATAAACAAAAAATTTATAATAGGCTCTTGTCTCATATTTGTCCAACCATCACACATGATTTACTATCCATAAGTACCCCAATTCACTCTTCTTTCAACTAAATAACTTCTAATTTTAGAAACAGCACAACTCAAAAATTTATCTCCTAAGTTATCAATTGAAGGACCTTTGTATCTTAAACCACAAGAGGCTATTGCATCCATCATAGGTTGATAATAATAAGATCGAGAAGTATTGAATGACGAACCTGTATCATACCATCATCTAGCTACTGCTATATCGACATTATGAGTCGCATCTCTTAATTACACTACACTACGAATTGAAGGTTGGGCTCTAGGAGTTGTTCATGGTGCAAAGAAACTAGTCACTTGCTTTCGTCTCTTCCTTATATTAGATTCTTCTTAAGCCTGAGATGAAACACTACTAGTACCACTACCACTTCCACCTTCAACATTTCCAATATCACCACGGAAACTAGAAAATGAACTTCCACAACCAATTTCAAAATTCAACCTTTCCCTTCTACCTCTCTCATATTGATATTCATCAAATAATGTTTTCATCTACCACTTAACATCATGACTTACTTTTTTACAGGGTTCCACATCTCCTTTAACCCCAGTTAAATATTTTTTTAATCGGGTGATTTCTCCACCTTTCAAATGCTTGTTACAGAACAAGCAAATGGTATGGTTCCTCATACCGGGAACTAATGCAGCATAAGCCTAAGCTAGATCATTGAATCTTCCTGAAGTGGGTTGATCAGGAGTACTTGAACTTTCTTCCATTTATCTGTACACATAAAAATAAATAACACATAATTTCAGTACATAATATGCATATCCATCTTATATAATATAACTCATTCTGTGATTACATTACACACAATTTAGTTTCATGGAACACAATTCACTATAAGTCAAAAGCTAACAATTCAAAACATTCAACATATATAATAACACAAAACATACATCAACAATTTCCATTTTCAACAATTCCTATTTCTAACAATCACAAAACATTCATAATTTTATTTCCATTTCCAACAATTTTCAATTCTAAGAATCACAAAAAATTCATAATTCCATTTCCATTTATAACAATTTCCAATTCCAACAATCACAAAACATTCATAATTCCATTTCCATTTATAACAATTTTCAACGATTTCTAATTCCAACAATCACAAAACATTCATAATTTCATTTTCATTTTCTACAATGTCCAATTCCAACAATCGTCAATTTTATTTCCAATAATCATAATACATTCATAAACCAATTTCCATTTTTAAAAATTTTCAACAATTTCCATTTCCAACTTCCACAAATCATACATAAACAATTTCCATTTCTAACAATTTCAATTCAAAGTTTCAAAAATGAGGATCAAGTTTAAGGGTATGAAATGATTTACATAATTGCGAAATAATGAATGACATATCTTATACAATTGTTCACATACATATATTCATAACATGATGATCAAGTTTAAAAATATATTCATAACATGAGGATCAAGTTGAAAGATATAGTTTCATTGGAATTTTTTTCTTTTCTTATTTAAAGCTTTGAATCTTCTTTTCATTTCTAATAAACCATAAAATTTTATACACCATTCTATATTTCGTTATTAAATATATAAGTTAGTTTTACAATTTTTAATTTTTATTAATAATCTAAGCATAAATGATTGGAACCTTTGATAACAACATATTCACAATTTGAAAACAAAAAAGTTCTTTTTGGGATAGATTTATTATATAACTATTTTCATACATTATCTATTATAAATATTTATGATACCCTGCCCACACATATATATTACCAAATAATTCAACTTCAATATATTTTATACTCAATGATTTTTTTACCCAAAACTAATACCCAAATAAGCAAACACTATCATTAACTACATCTGAATTATTATTAATTTTCAATTGCATAATTTAATACTCAACTAATTATTTACCTTAAGTCAATACCCAAATATTAAAAATAAATTGCAATTTTTGATTTACAACTTACAAGTTACAAACTTACAACATTAATTGTCAATTAATGATTTTAGTTATTACAATTTTACAAATTTAATAACTTTAATATTATCGGTTTATGTTTATGCATGTTTTAAATTTAAGTTGTTTTCAACTTCAACTTTCTAACTTTTAAATTCAATATTCAATATCCATGCATTTCATTATTTTCATTTTTCATTCATCCAAAAAATTGTCGCCCAATTACAAATCATACATCAACCAATCTTTATTCATTATAACAGAACCAAACAACCCATTCATCAGTCATAATTCACTAAGCAACCCATTCATCATACATAAACCAATAAGAATAGCATCAACGTGACATTCATAATTCCAATATCCAACCAAATCACAAATGACAAATCCATCATCCAACAATTCACAACAATCATCCAATTCCAATCCAACACAATTACAAATGACAAAACAAAACTGTGAATGTGAACATTCAACAGTTCAATTCCATATCCAACCAATTCAGAAATTCAGATACATACAAATTAAAACCAACTTCCAACATCTTCCAATCAAGAAACAAATCCATCATCAATTCAATACAACCATCCATTTCCAATCCAACACAATAACACAACATAATAAGTAGGAAAAATTTAAAAATAAATAAAAAACCTGACTGCACGTTGTAATGCTAATCAAAATTAAAATAACTAGATTACTACTATAGCAGTGATGAGTCTAGGTCGATTCCACAAAGAGTGTGTATAAAGTCTATGAAATGAAATTAACCTGTGTTTAGGAAAAGGGAGGGTTTTGGTGTAGCATCCCGCCCCTCTACTAAGGGGTAGAACCTTAAGAATTGGTGCATGTGAGCTAAGAGGCTTGGCCTAAATGAAACTAGAGGAAAAGGGTTGCAAATTCTTATGATTATGTTGGTATAGTGTGTGTTCGTTAAACCGACACGTGAGTCCGTTTAACAGACAGGTTCTGTCAGATTGAGGTGTTTTGGAAGGCTCATGTCCGTCAAGCGGACATGCAGGTCCGTTTAACGGACCTCTTTGGGAGAAATTGGAGCACTTGATGGGTTCATGTCCGTTTAACGGACAGGAAGGTCCGTTTAACGGACACTCTCGGATGAAATTGGATTGCTTTGCTAGTCTGTGTCCGTTTAACGGACATGTGTGTCCGTTTAACGGACAGCCTCGGGACAGATTTGGTAAATTGCATTTTTTTAACCTTTTGAATTTGGTTCATGTAGGCATAAGTGAGATTAAGACAAGATGCATCATATGGGCATACATATTTGTGAATTGGATTATTGCACACATTAAAATCAGTGATCATGCACTCAATTGACATTTTTCGGGTATAATTGGTAATAAGTGTGATTGGGTTAAGAATTTTTGAATTGTGGTTATGGAAAATTTATTTGGCAAGTGAAATTATTAATTTGGCAATTTTGGAGAATTTTCGGAAATTTTCCTGATTTATTTTTCGGGATAAATTTTGGACTAGGAAAAAAAATGTCGAGGGGCAGAACAATTTATAAATGGCAGTAGAATTTATTGTCAAATATTTGAATTTGGGTATATGGCTATAGGACCTTGTGACAAGTGTTAGATATTGGAATTAGGCTTTAATTGATGAATTATGAAGGAATGAAGTATAGCTTGACACATGGCATTGTTATAGCCATGTATTTATTTAAGTTAACCTTAAGTGTTAAGTAAAGGAAGCCATCTCATGTCTCACTCACGACACTCCCTCTCTTTGGAAGACATTGGGTGATTTTTCTCTTCTTTTTTCGTGGCTTCTTCTTCTCTTCATCTCCTTCATGCTATATCTACCTTGAATCCTTACTTCATCTTGCAACAATATATATATCTTGTTACCTCTTCTTCACTTTGCCTAAGTAAAAACCTCTCTTTACTCCCCCTTTGATGATGATTTTCGTGGGTGGTAGAGCAAGCTAGGTCTTGGTAGTTTTCTTGAAGATCTTGAAGAAATGACAGCTTAATCAAGTAAGTTTTGTGTTATTGGTCATAAAGATGGTAAAGAATGGAAACTAGCATGATGAAGATGTGATGCTTGAGTCTTGCTTGTGTTTGTGTCCAAGTTGATGCTATTAGCTGTTCATGTTGTGTTTGAGTATGTATGATGGGCCTTAAACTCATGTAAATGTATAGAGAAAATTGGAGAATTGATTGATATGGAAATGGAAGGATTGGATGAATAATATATGTATATGCCCTGTTTTGGGATTATGATAACTAATAGCTCTTGATTTGTTATTAAGTGAGTTATTGACTTGAATTAGATAAGGATTGATAAAGAATTGTAATGGAAAGGATGATCTTGATATAAGAGGGTATTGGATGAGTTTAAGAAGGGATTAGGAAGGGACATAATGTTGAAGAATGTGAAAGAATGATGTTTATGTGAATGATGTTGGGTTTTGCCATATCCTTGATGAATTAATATGATTTTTGTGTTTGATATCTTGTGATGTTATGAGATGAGTATAAAATCAATGAAAGGGGATTAATTTGGTATTTTGAAATGTGAAGGATATAGGTGAGTATTAGACATGAAATGATAGTGGAATTGAAGTGATGGTGTGAAGGAGAATGATGATGAATACTTATATATGGGTATGATTTGTTATTAGTGTGTATGATCAATAATGAGTTAAAATTTGATAATGAATGATGTAAAGTGGAAGGGGAATTAGATTAATGGATAAGTGATAGGTATTGTATTAGAAATGATGGACTAGACATGAGGAATTGGGTATTGTAAGTGAAGAGTTCAAAATCTGGATTTTCATAAAAGTCAAATGAACATACTTTAGTAAAAGGGGCATAACTTTTTGTATAGAACTCGGATTGAGTTGAGACAGGTACCGTTTTCAAGGAACTTTCAAGATCTACAACTTCTATTTCAGGAAAAATTTCGAAATTTGGACGTTTTGAGGGTCGAATTTTCCAAGTGGTTTAGGTGACCCGAATCAGTCCGTTAAACGGACATGCAAGTCCGTTTAACGGACATTCACTGGACAAATCATATGAATTAAGCCTCAAATGGGTTTTAAAGTGAACCTAGGATGATCCTTAGGTTATGGGACAAATATATGAAGGATTTGAAGTGAAATTGAAGGTTAAAACTTAGTGAACAATTAGATGAAATCAAAGTGTCAATTGCATGAGTAGAAGGGAAATGACAATGGTTATATGATTGAAATGTATTCAAGGAAGTTAAGTAAAAATGTGTTAAGTGACTAATCATGAAAGAGAATTTGATCTTAAGAGATCATATGGGGTTAGGAATGAAATGACGGGAAATTGAGTTATGATATTGCTAGACGCGTACAAAGGGTAAAGATTAAATGGATGATGGAAAATGATCTTATAAGTCTAGAGTCAATTGGCTATTTGAATCATGAAATGATGATGAGTAAAATATGGGAAATTGGATATTATACCTGAGAATTTGTCATTGAGCATGCATTAAACATTACACATATACATGTGTCAAAACTGAATGTTTATGGGATTGTGCTTTTATTAATGTGTGTGCAAACGGTGTTGCATATGGTTGATGCAGGATTGAACATCCGCATTCAGACGCTTCCGGATCATGAAAGCAAATGCTAATCTGGAGCGTACTGTGAGTAGACCTAGATGGTCTTATGTTATGGATTATTTGGTTATGTTATAATTGAATGCACTTAATGATTATTGAATAATGATATTGATTGTGATTGAATATGGGTTCCGGACAGGAGGTCCGATGACTGTGTACTGGCAATTGTGTTATTGAAGT
>JANZXV010362542.1:0-10612 GCA_027576455.1 Erythroxylum roigii
AACTTTGATAGAGCCTCCTTGAGAGTCTTCGAAGTGAAGAGATAGATTACGCTCCGTCGCGTCGTTGTTGAACTTACAAACAGCCATTTTCATGGCTGTTTTCTCTTCTTTGCCGATTCTGGATTTGACGTCGATGATTGCACCAATGTTAGTAATCTCTGTGGCTTGAGCTCCATGGGGAAGAGCAAGAAAAAGAATGGCAACGACCACACAGGAAAACCGCACTTTTTCACGTAAGAAAGGGAATTTTGAGCATTTAGTATAGGGCATTTTGTTGTTGAAATTGGAGTCAGGTTTATTGATATACAAATTCTTGGAACTGCCAAGGAATCAATCCCATGTTATATAATTCAGAGGATGGAAGACCGCGCCATTGCTAATAATCCACGCGGTGTTTACCAACTTAATGGACTTGGCCTTACTCGGTGAAAGTCTTTCAATTTTATACTTGGAAATGAGTTTGGAGGGTGATGTCAAAAGTCTTGATATGTCAAGAGGTCATAAGCATGTTGGTCATTTCTAAATTATTATGTAGTCCTTCGAGGTGTTCAAGCTTAAATTTGCTAGCTCAAGAGCGTTTTGTTTTTGAGCAACATCTCAGAGAGGTGAGTTCGTAATTAGGTGATTTTTATAAATTCATACTTTAAAAAATAGTTATCTTCTTTAATTTCGATTACAAATATTTATTGAGACTTACAAATAGTTATTTCCGATGGTTTAATATGTTGCAACAAACCAATAAATTGTCTACATAAAATTTGTCCATGCGAAAAAAGAATTCCTGTCGATCAACGGGATTTTGTGCACGGCAGTGTCTACGTTGGTAAATAAACGCGTAATGTTCTAGATGGTCTATGATATCAAAACTCTGAGTCTAGATTTTTTTTCAATTTTATAGTATTTTATTGTGTCTAGTTAATCTCAGTCATTTTTTTTATAGGCTTCATGTTTATTTACGTGGAGCTCATACAGAACTCATATAAATAAATGATTGAGATTTATTAAACATAATAAAACATCGTAAAACTGGACAAAAAATCTTGCCCTCAAAAGTCTACACGTAATAAATTGAATGTGTACGATACGACGCCCGTTCTTCCGTTTAACAAGTATATCTAGAATTTGTAGTCAAGCAGAAATGCAAAGCGAGCAGGACAAAAAATGGACTCGATCCCAGACTTAGATTGTGACAAAAAGGCAAAATGAGAACATCGGAACTTCTAGATCAAAATCTTTAAGAATCATTTGAACTTGTCAACGATGTACCCACATTTAAACGCCTGTCTGCCAATGCATAGTGGGGTAGCAAACTAAATAAGATTTGGACAAGTCGGCTGCCCGTAACAAAGAACATGGAATTCAGTAGTTCTGTGCTGCCTTGACATGTATGGCGTTAATTATGAGTATATCCAGGGTAACGAATATCGTTCGTACCACCGAAAAATGGAACAGTATTTATTTTTTCGGTACCGACTTTTAATATCACTCGATACTTGTATTTTTCATTCGGTACTAACCGGTACGTATAATACTGGAATATACTGACTGGTACCATAAAATTTAAAAAAGTGAGGTACCTGCAAATTTTTAACAATTCACCCTAAAAGTGCTAAATCTAAGATGCTTCCATTGTTTATTGGCCCAAACATTTAAGCCAGGGAATGAAGACATCTTATCATAAAGAACCGTTTCTTCCCATTCATTGCTCCTTTTAGTTTCAATCCCTAGAGCTATAATATTTTCCCTTCAAAGGTGTTAGAAGGTTAGTAATACAATTTTGAGAGTAGATGCTGCATCATCCAGGACGTACTTCCATGATTTCCTAATTGGGGCATTAATCAAAAGTCTCTCTGAAGCCATCTTAAGCGCCAAACCTGTGCCTAAGTTAGTAGAGGTTAAGGTTTTAGAGTTGTGAGCTAAGAAGTAGTATATAATGTGACATGAGCACGAGAAGACTCAAAAGGCTCAAAGGAGACGTCAGGAAATGTAGGAGGGTTTGACAAAAGAGGGAAGTCCTCTTATATTAGAGGAGTGGTTGCTGACATAAGTTAGAAAAAGGAAGTAGCCAAACCCAGTTAATAACCAAACAAAGGATAATGGAAGGTAGCTTAACTAGAGTAAAGGAGAGGGCAGCCGAGAATGGAACTAAAGGGATGGGGGAGGATGGAGAAGGAGGAAGAAAGGAAACTGAGGAAGGAGAAGATAACAAACACAATAGAAGTAGACAAGAGGTAACTTAGGAGAGAAGAATAAAGGGTGAACACTATTCACTACTAAAACTGGGAGAAGCCTCAAGAAAGAAGGAAGTAGATTAAGAAAGAAGGTAGGGTACAACCAAGTATCAAATATGAATGAGAAAGAAGTAAAAAAAAATATAAATCCATACAGATTTAGCAAATAATTGAGGGAGTATGCGTTAGGTTTTAATTACAACTCTCTAAAAAACGCCCAGCTGTCTCCTCAATTAATTGCTGTCCTTCGCGATTTTCCTTGCTTGGGCCGACTCTCCTTTGTGCTACTCTTGTATTTTAATTGAAATGCCACCTGTTGCTTCCTCCATTTAATTTCGTGATTCCTCTCTAATGCTGTTGTGTGACGTGATTTTATTTGTTATCTCCTCTCTCAGAAATCATATCTTCTGTTCAGTTTTACTCTATTTTATTCTGTCTTATAAAATTTCAGTTATTTATTTTGCGAGACTCACACGGATTCTATGCGGGTCCCACATAAATAAATGGCTGAGATTTATTGAACGCAATAAGACACCATAATATTAGACAGAAAATCTGAACTCCCTCATTCAACCTGTTGCCTTGCGTGATTGTGCTCCCATTTGATTGGTCCACCTGTCAAGCTGCCTTGGTCCTTTCCTCATTTATTGCTTGCGTCTTCATTTTTTCTGTAGCTGATGCGTGATGTGTCCATTAAATTGCAACTCCCTTCCTAATTAAAATGCAACCTGCCAATTAAACCTTTTTATGCGTTAAAATGTCGTGCATTAAAACGCACAAGTTGTGTGTTAAAAACGCACAGCTTTAACACAAAGCTATTTTCATTCTCTTTTTTTTGTAAATAAATAATTGTGCTTCAATTTTATTTTAGAAAATTTTGTCTTTTTGGCTCAAAAATATATCAATAAATTTAACCTAGCGGTCAACTCAAATTAAACACAAATTAAGCATTTTATCATAAAATAAGATTGAAATCATATGTAAATGTATAAAAACATATAAGAAAATTCAATCCTATCGCTATGGGATCAACTAATCAGTTGGGCATTAGAGGCTAGATATCATAATAAACATTATTAGATTATTTTCAAGTTAAGCTTGACCTATTTTACCTGTTGGATGTGGAAGGAAAGAACCTATAGGCTTTTTCTAAACAAAGTTACAAATTCTCCTAAAATGATAAGGAATATATACAACTAGATGCGAGAAGTATTCATAACTAAGGAGATTCATCTTCATTGTAGTAGGAGGCTTGTTACTTTTTGGAACCTTCCTGCTTGTTAGACCCCTTTATCAATCGGGCCTTAATACTAATATGGATTTGTGTACATGGTTTTCTTGACTTTTGATACTTTAGCTGATTTGATAGTGTGCTGAAATCTTTTGTTTTTGGCTAGTCTTACTTAATGGGGTCCTATTTGCCTTTAGCTTGATTAAGTGTAGTTACCTTGTATCCTATAGCCTTTAAGCTTTGTGCCTCTTTTTTAATAAAAAAGCTTTTTATTGTTAATATATTTTAAATTTACAAAAAATTTTAATTATTATTCTGCACTTCTAGGCCTTATAAAATAGAAGTAGAACTAACACAATTTAATAATTCCTCACCCTGGTAAAGAAGGAAAAGTGTCTAAACCTCTTGACTCTACTGCTGGTTTGAATTACAAGAATCTCTTGCAAATAATGTACAAAAAAGGGTGCGGAAGAAATAAGTTTGTGTGCTATCATTTCCAAAGTTCTTCCATTGGGATCCCACGCTCACGAGCAACATCACGGAACTGTCTCATTTTTGACACTGCAACAACTGTTGCTCTGGCATTGTTGAGGGCGTTGTTGCTTCCAAGTTGCTTTCCCAAAGCATTTTCCACTCCTGCCATTTCCAGAACAATTCTTACGGCACCTCCAGCAATCACTCCTGTACCAGGTGAGGCAGGTCTAAGCATGACCTGTGCCGCCCCATACTTTCCATCAGCTCTGACACATAGTCAACAGAATTATTTTGTGGCATGGTAGAGTAGAAGTATGCTGCTGCTAATTAATCTCAATGATCTTCTAGACTATAGGTTTGAATTAAATGTAAGTCAAATTCTGTTGTTATGCATATGTACAAAAATACATAATCTGCAACTCCTTTTCACCCAATCCTGACAATATAGACATATAAAGAGAAATAGCTTAGCACGCTCAGTTCAACAATGAATGGCCTCACAAACAGGTTCTCGACTAATCATATGCATCAACTATATTATAAAGCTAAAAGAAAAAGTTCTATCTATTGCATTCCTCAACTCTGGTAAAATCAATGTCAAAGGAAGGCTCTTTCAAATTTTTGCTTAAACTATAAAATTTCAGATCATGTAATTATTGATCTTGGATATTTCCACTACAGGGATAGTTAGGTCAACCAAGATAAAACTCAGATACTTCTCCATAAAGACTACAGACCTGCAGCTCTTATAAAACCATGCTCCAAATGAACTCCAAGTTAACTATTCACAATCCAGTAATTGTATGGCTTGTGAAATATGATTACTAATTTTAACCACTTTTTAGACAGATATCACACTGCAAGGCATAAATCTGCAACAATCTACCAAATTTTATACTATCAGCTTAAAGTTAAGAGTATGTTATGATTAGAGAAACAGTTAAAGTTCCTGATGCAAAGCTAATGCCAGAATGCTAGTAGAAGACCAAAAAATAGGAGAATGGCAGGAATCACTTTAATTCTTAAATGTGGCTATCTAGCTTCTCTTCATCCATGACTATGGCTGTGTAGCTTGTTCTGTTTTGATATTCCTCCAAAGAATCTAAATTCAACATCACTACAAGATATAGAGACATTGTTCACAAGCCATGATTTTGATTAGGTAGGTGAAATTTGTCTTGAAATGATAGGTGATCGAGTCAATAAAACTTGAAGAATATTATACCAACAAATTTTTCTCCATAAATCAAGCATATTTTCTAATCAGTACTTAATTGTCCCTTGGCACCTATGCACTCTCTACCCAACAATTGGAGCTATTATTAGAATCAAGCTCACACCATGCAGCAAAACTTAAGAGTTGCTCCCAAACTTTGAACAACCTTTATATAGCAAAGCTCTTCTATACAGTTCTGTAGATTGAAATGCATGCTACATAATTGAAAGGGAATTCTCTTACCTGAAATTATTTTATTGAGTGAAGGCTTAAACTTGCAAGTATGGCATTAAGCACAATCCACCACTAACTGACTTAAAATGATCACTACAAAGCGTGCGGCATGGTGAAACTTCAAAGTATTCTAATTGCTCAACATCATAAAAAATGCAATAATAGGATAAATGGAAGTTATGCTCTGATCCATTGGTTCTGCAAGAAACAAGTCCACTAAGTTGAGTATATTAACTTTCTCTACTCATTTGTAATACTATTTCATAAATTCCCTACACTTCGGCATCGCACAAAAACTAATATTCCCTACTAAAGTATATCTAAGAACCATTAAGTTGTTCCTAAAACGTACATGGTCATCTAGAAGTTTTTCTGGTAGCATGACAAATAGGACTCTGGTAATCTCCATTTCTGACAGCTTCAATCTCCAAATAAGCAAAATTAATAATCATTCCCTTGCGACTTAAATACATCATTAGAATCAAAAGAAGAATAGTCCACGTTTGCACATCGTCAAATAATAAATTACAATGCAACATGAACTAATAATGTGGAAATATGCAAAACCCATGTATTCGAAGCTCATAGTGAACCTAATCCAACGGACCAAGAAAATACTAACCCAATATAGAAAGAAGAAATAAAATTTTACACACAAATGCGTCCATAAATTACACACCTTCCCGTCATTTATCGTTACCAAAAGACAAAAAGATCGAATCCGCATCAACATTCAAGGGAAAATGCAAGTTGGAAAACTCGTACCTGTGAGGAAATGTCGAGTATTTGGTCATGGGAACGCTGATGATGTTTCTCCTGGCATTAACAGCCGACTTTTGCACTGCAGCAATAACTTCCTTAGCTTTCCCAACCCCAACACCGACCTGTCCCTGCTTGTCCCCAACCACCACAACCGCTCTAAAATGCAACTGTTTCCCTCCCTTGACCACCTTGGTCACTCTCCTCACTTGCACCACTCTCTCGTCAAATCCATCTCTAATCTTTTCCTTCTTAGCTTTTGAACCAAACCCAGTTGTCTTTTTCACCTTAGAATCCATCACGTAGATATCATTCCCTAGAACACTAATCCCACTATAAGCAGGACCATAAAGCTCCTCATAAGCAGAAGCAATTTCTTCCTCGGTCTCCTCCGGAAATTCATCAAAGTAAGGTGGAGGAACAAAACCCTCAGGTGGGGTTGGAGGGTCAAAGACGATTTCTTCGTTGGGGTTCACGTTATCGAAGAAGAAGGTGTCAATGTCGTCGGATTTGGCTCTAACAGTGACTGTTGGGTTAGAAGAAACGGATAGACATGGGAGCCATTTTGGAGAGAAAGGGAAGAGCTTTATGGGTTTCAGGAGACAGAGGCTAGGAGTGGATTGGAGAGGGAGGAATGTGAGGGTACATGGGCTAACTGCGGTAGCCATTGTTGAGGGGGATCACTATGAGAAGTGAAGCTGGTGATGAGCTTATCGCCAAAGGCAATTTCAGAAAGTAAAGTGGGGTCTCTAGCAAGTTTTTTTTTTTTTAGAAATAAAAAAATTGTATTGATTAGAGAGAGTCACGGTTACAGTGTATGGAACACAAAACTCTCCTCTCAGCCTAAAATGCCTGTGTCACAAACTAATTAAGGCCCTGTTTGGCAATCAGCTGATTACATTAGCTGTTAGCTGATTCTATTAGCTGTTAGCTGATAGCTGATTCTATCAGCTGCTTTGACCAGCGGATTGCATTAGCTGTTTGTTAGAGATGTTTGGTAAAATTAGCTGTTTATGTGTAAAATGACTTATAAGGACATGATTTAAAAAAATAAGGATATGAATATTATATATCTTAATATTTCGTTAAATATTCTTATAGGAATTTATATTTTATATATTTAATTCTACAAAAATGAAATTTATAACTTTAATAAAAATATAGATTTTTTTATGTTTATAAATTAACCACTCCTTTTAAAGAAATTTGTTTTATCATCATGGTAATTTCCTTTTGTAAGAAATATTTTTACCAATGTTTTACAAACAAACAAGAAGTTTAAAGTAAATAAGTGGTTTAATAGATAGATTAATACTTTTAATATATTTACAATAACAATATCAAAATGACATTATTTTAATTGTAATCAAACCAAATTTGGGCTAAGAAAAAGTTCGATAAAAAAATTAGCTCTTATTCTACCAAATTATAAAAGATGCCAAAACTTATTCTGATAAAGCCTATGCATATGTCTGTTTGATTACCGAGAAAATAAATGTTTCTAGAAGAAAATTAATCAGCAATATGCCTGTTTGATTACCGAGAAAATAAATGGTTCTAGAAGAAAATTAATCAACAATTCATCCTACGCATGAAAATTAATAACTTGCTTTTACTTATTGTTTCTTAGGCTCAATGGGAAACGTACATGTATAGTGGGTGAGGACACTGAATAATAAAGTATAATGATGTGACATTTTGAACTCTAGCGCTGCTTGATCTACGGTGAGAACCATTTCTACGATGAGAACCCAGAAATGAGAGAAACGCAAGTAAAGAGCAGGCGAAATGAGGGCAGAATCGGTAAAAAAATAAAAACATCAGCTGATTCATCAAAACGCTCCCCTAGAGGAGCTTATTCAATATCAGCTGATTGGTTTGAATAAGCTGATCCAATCAGCTGATAACCAAACAACTTAAACAGCTTATTTATAAAGTCAACCAGCTATTTTAGGTCAATCAGCTATATTTTAGCTGATCAGCCAACAACCAAACACACCCTAAAACTCTTAACAACAACTCATAACACGACAACGTTTCACATTCACACACTAATCGTTAGTCCAAAAAAGATAAAACACAAACTATTTCCCCTAATCTTACTTCGAATCTTCCAGAATAGGATTGCACCATCTGCGTTCTCCACCCTCCCGAGGCTTCTATGAGCATACAGGTAGATGACCCAACGAAAGTTTTGCCTGTTCATTATAACACGACCACTCTAGCCTATCCCTTGGCGATTAAGGTAAAACTGATCATCCATAATCCTATTTTCATCTTCTTCATATTTCATCCTTAATCTAACCAATGAAAGTCGATTGTAACTTCCTTTCTTGTCTCTTTAAGTTCTTGGACCTTAGATAAGCATCCCTTACCCCTTTTCCAAGCTCCGATGGCATCTCCTTTTCAACAACTGAACAGTAAGCCCCTCTTCCGGTGCCTTCCATATTATCAGATGATGTTAGCTTCGAACTTCCTGCTTTTGGTATGCATGTTTCTCTGTTTCACTTTTTTCTACATGTTTCTCTATTTTCTTCATATATTTGCAA
Source organism: Erythroxylum roigii (assembly GCA_027576455.1). Lineage (NCBI taxonomy): Eukaryota > Viridiplantae > Streptophyta > Magnoliopsida > Malpighiales > Erythroxylaceae > Erythroxylum > Erythroxylum roigii. The sequence continues at coordinate 8,695 of JANZXV010362542.1, forward strand.
GCGAGGATGAGTATTCCTTGATAGAGCTAGAGGAGATAATTTGTTCTCTAACTTTATCAAAGATGCACTCTCTTACCTAATGTGAATTTCTACTGTTGTTTTGAAATCTTCACATGTTTCTTTCTGCCCATATATCCTTAATGCAAGTTGCAAAGGAAATTAGGTGTATAAGAGAATTAGAAAAGAAATGGACTTTAGTTTGCTAAACCACTGCATAACCATTGTGAAATGAATTGTGCTTAAGGACTACAGACATTTGTGTTTTATCCAAGACCAAATGTCTTCCGAGAAGGGGCACTCAAAAAACATATGGTTCCTATTCTCTTGTCCTGAGTGACACAGGACACAATCCACTCTTGAATTCAGAAAAGAGAGTCTATCTATAGTACTTAGTTTGTTTAAAGTAGTAAGTCATAGGATGAATGAAGAGCTAGGCGTTAGCTCTTTATACCATACTGCTTAATACCATTCCATTATTTCCTGTAACTTTTTGCTATGAATATACCCTGTGGGTGGTTTCTCCAAATATATTGGTTAGGTGTTAATAAGTTAGGGGAGTAGGTAGTTTGTAGGTGATGAATTTATGCTGAGAATTCCTCCCATTGACCCTCCATAATAAAAGCCTTCATTTTAGCATTTAATGGCAGATGGCTTAATAATTGAACTGCACTCTAATTCATGATTAGTAGTCCATTTCCTGACCAGTTGTCATACCAAAAACTAGCCTTCTCTCCATCCCCTACCTTGCATGAAATTTCATAACACAAATTCTCCTTTATCTTCAACAGTTGTGATAGAAACCAAGAGTAGGAGGACATTGGGTTAACAGTCCATATACTTTGACCCTTTATGACTTAAGCATGAAGCCATTTTATCCATAAGGTGTCCTCTCCTTGTAGAATTTCTTCATCAAGAGAGCTTTATTAGTCAACTTTATAGGAATAATTCCTAGTCCTCCCTCCCTCTTAGGTCTGTAGACATCAATCTACTTGACCTTGGCATGTCCCTTATTTGGGCCCCCTTCTCCCTATAGAAAGTTTCTCATAAGCTTTTCTAGTGATTTAATTACTCCTCTTGCTAGCACCATATTTGATGAACAATATGTGTGCATGGAGTTAAGCACATAGTTTACCAACTATAACCTTCCCCCAAAAGATAGAGCACAGTTGGTCCAAGAGGACAGTCTCTTTTGAATTCTTTTAGTGAGTAGGTAGCATTCCCGAAACTGAATCCTTCTGGAAGTGATTGACAGACCTAGATAGCATAGAGGAGTTTGTTTCTGTAGCATATCAATTAAGGATGAAACTTGTCCTTCCAAGTGATCTACAATTTTAGAGAGAACAAAGTGACTTTTATTATGGCTAATAGACAGTCCAGACATAGAGGTAAATAAGTTCAAAGAAGCTACAATGAGCTTGATAGAAGCCTTATCAGCCTTAGAGAATAGGAAAAGATCATCTACAAAGCATAGGTTTACCAAAGAGACTTTCTTATATCGGCTATGATGTTTGAACCCTGAACCCCTAACAGTATTATACTTCAAGAGAGAAGTTAGAGCCTCCATACATAAAATGAATAAATAAGGAGACATAGGATCACCTTGTTTGAGTCCTCTTTGCCCATGAAAGATTTTTGTAAGAGATCCATTAACCATTTCACCCTTGGAAACCCCATCACTTATAGTAGCCTCAAAATAAAGTTCCATTCTACCCTGTCAAAAGCCTTCTTAAAATCAATCTTAAAGGTCTAGTTCTTTGGAGCTTTCTTCCTTGAGTAACTTTTTAGCAATTCTTGTATTATGAAAATTGTTGGACTCCGTTTCCGAAATCCAACCTCTTAACAGAAAACATCATACTTGAGTGTGGTTCCTTGCTTAACACGATTTCTCATCAGTTTTTTTTTCACTAACGCATCTCAA
>JANZXV010362567.1:0-10610 GCA_027576455.1 Erythroxylum roigii
TTTTTCCATTCTCTTTAAGGGATAAGGCAAGAGCATGGCTTCATTCACTTCCAGCAGGCTCAATCACTACTTGGGATCAGCTCTCAAGGTCATTTTTAGCAAAGTATTTTCCTCCAAGAAAAATGGCGAATCTCAGGAATCAAATTTCGACATTCACGCAGAAAGATGATGAAACATTGTATGAGGCATGGGAGCGTTATAAAGATTTACTTCGGTTGTGCCCGCACCATGGCTGACCATCATGGATGGTCCTTCATAACTTTTACAATGGATTACTCCAGTCAATGAGGACTTTAATTGATGCTATGCTAGAGGAGCAATTCTGAATAAAACATACGCTGATGCATACAACCTTATTGAATAAATGGCTCTCAATCATTACCAATGGTCTAATGAGAGAGGAGCGGCAAAACGCACTCCAGGTAAGTATGATGTTGATGCACTCACGATACTTTCTGGTAAAGTTGATGCCATGAATCACAAGTTACATCGCTTAAATGTTAATTCTGTGAATGCAAGTAGTTCTGCCTCTGCTTCTGAAATCTGTGGTTTTGTTGATCATTTATCTGTTAATTGTCAAGCTGGTAATCCTTTTGCCTAGGATCAAAGAAGTGATCAAGTTCATGCCATTAACAATCTTCACCAAAGACCTCAATTTGACCCGCATTCAAACACTTATAACCCAGGTTGGAGGAATAATCTAAATTTCTCCTGGAGGAATAACCAAAATCTCCCATTTCAGCAAAATTTTAGGCAACTACCTGGATTTCAAAGACCTCCGAATCCATCGGTACCTCCAAAATCAAACCTAGAAAGTATGATGGAATCCATGTTACTAGCCCAAAGACACCAAGATGAAACTATCAAGCAATTAACTTCTAAGGTAGACTTATTAGCTGCTCATAATAAGTTGCTTGAGAATCAAATAGCAAATCAGGCTAGTTCATCACCTCCACAACCAGGTAAATTACCTAGTTAACCTGAAACAAATCCTAGGGAGCATTGTAAAGCTGTGACATTGCGAACTGGAAAACAACTAGCAAGACCCTATGATCCTAGGAATGAGGTTGCACAAGAGAGGATAGTTGACACTCAGGACAAGGGAAAACGGATAGAAGTTGAGAAAGATAATGACAGTGAGGATGCTGATCTTTATGAGGAACCAAGGCAATCACCTCCAAAACCATTCACTCCACCAATTCCTTTTCCTCATAGAATGGCAAAGGCCAAGCTTGATGCTCAATTTGGGAAATTCTTGGAAGTTCTTAAGAAGTTGTACATCAACATTCCTTTAACCGATGCACTTTCTCAAATGCCTTCTTATGCTAAATTTTTTAAAGAAACCTCATCTAATTAAAGAAAGTTAGAAGAACATGAAACTGTTGCCTTGACTGTTAAGTGTAGTGCTGCTATTCAAAACAAGCTTCCTCCAAAACTCAAAGATCCTGGTAGCTTTTCAATTCCTTGCCAAATTGGTCAAGTTACAATTGAACGTGCTTTGTGTGATTTAGGGTCAAGTGTGAGTTTAATGCCATTATCTTTGTGTCGAAAGCTTGATTTAGGAGAGTTGACACCAACTACTGTTGCTTTGCAATTAGCTGATCGCTCTGTTAAATATTCTGTTGGTGTATTGGAGGATGTGCCTATTAAAGTAGGTAATTTGTATGTGCCTGTTGATTTTGTCATTTTGGAAATGGAAGAAGACACCCGCACCCCGATCATTCTTGGAAGGCCATTTCTGGCTACAGCAGGTTGTCAAATTGATGTGAAAAATGGCAAATTATCATTTGAAATTGGTGAGGATTGCGTTCAATTTGATCTTTCAAAAGCTACAAAATTTCCAAGTTTATCTGATGACTGTTGTCGAATTGATATTGTTGATTCTATTGTCAATGCTCATTTGTCTAACCCACATTCAGCTGATTTACTTGAGCAATGTTTAATCACTAATGGAACATCAAGTGATGAGAATCCAGGTGTAGCCATGATTGCTAAATCTTTAGCAAATCTCCCTACAGCAATAGAAGAGCACTTTGAAGTTCTACAAATAGATCAACAACAATCTGAAGTGAAAGCACCCGAGGTAGAACTCAAACCTCTTCCTTCAAATTTAAGGTATGAATTTCTGGGCCCAAACTCTACATATCCTGTGGTTGTTAATGCTAACTTGGATGCTATTGATACTGACAAACTTGTTAGCGTTTTAAGAAAGCATAGAAAAGCCATAGGATATTCTTTAGATGATCTTAAAGGAATTCATCCTTCTGTGTGCATGCATCGAATCTTAATGGAAGACGACCATAAGCCCACAATTGAACATCAAAAGTGACTAAATCCTAGTATGCAAAAAGTAGTCAAAAAGGAAATTTTAAAATTGCTTAAGGCTGGGATAATTTATCCTATCTCGGATAGTAAGTGGGTTAATCCAGTTCATGTAGTTCCTAAAAAAGGAGGGACGATGGTAGTAACAAATGAAAAAAATGAACTCATTCCAACTAGGATTGTTACCGGGTAGAGAATGTGCATCGATTATCGTAAGTTGAATTCTGCAACTAGGAAAGATCATTTTCTCCTTCCCTTCATTGACCAGATGTTAGAAAGACTTGCTAGGAATTCTCATTTTTGTTATCTTGATGGGTATTCGGGTTTCTTCCAGATTCCCATTCACCCACAAGATCAGGACAAAACCACTTTTACATGCCCATATGGTACCTTCGTTTATAGGAGAATGCCTTTTGGTCTTTGTAATGCCCCTACTACTTTCCAATATTTTATGATGGCCATATTTTCTGATTTCACTGAAAACATAATGGAGGTGTTTATGGACGATTTCTCTGTTTATGGCTTGTCATTTGATGATTGTTTGAAAATTTTGTCAAAAGTGTTGGAAAAGTGTGAAGAAGCTAATTTAGTTTTGAATTGGGAGAAGTGTCATTTTATGGTTCAAGAGGGGATTGTACTCGATCATTTGGTTTCCAATAAAGGTATTGAAGTTGACAGAGCAAAAGTGGAAATAATTGAAAAATTGCCCCCACCTACTTCCGTCAAAGGTGTGAGAAGTTTTCTTGGACATGTTGGTTTTTACCGACGGTTCATTAAAGATTTTTCTAAAACATCAAAACCTTTAACACGTTTACTTATCAAGGATGTACCTTTTGAATTTAGTGAGGATTGTCTGAGTGCTTATTACAGGTTGAAAGATGCTTTAGTTTCAGCTCCAATTATGCAAGCACCTAATTGGAATCTTCCATTTGAAGTGATGTGTGATGTCAGTGATCACGCTTTGGGAGATGTTTTGGGACAAAGAAAAGACAACAAGCCTTATGCCATCTACTATGCTAGTCGTACTCTGGATGAGGCCCAAATCAACTATGCCACCACATAAAAAGAATTTTTAGCTGTTATTTTCACTCTTGAAAAGTTTAGGTCTTACCTAATTAATTCTAAAGTTGTTGTCTTTATAGATCACGCAGCTATTCGGCATTTGTTAAAGAAGAAAGACTCCAAGCCACATCTTATCCGATGGGTTTTATTATTACAAGAATTTGACATCGAAATTAAGGATAAAGTTGGTACTGAAAATGTGGTAGCTGATCATTTGTCTAGAATTACTGTTCCAAATGAAGACTGTCCGATTGATGATTCTATTCTAGGGGAACAACTATTGGCTATATCATCTCTTGTAACACCATGGTATGCAGATTTGGTTAATTACATTGTTTGTGGACTATTCCCACCAAAGATCACTTATTAGCAGAAGAAGAAACTCGTATGATGCTAAATATTATGTGTGGGAAGAACCATTACTCTACAAATATTGTGGAGATGGTATTTTTTGACGATGTCTGCCTGAAGATGAAGTCCAGAGTGTTCTTTATCATTGGCATTCAACAGTTTACGGTGGTCAGTTCAGTCTAGATAAGACAACTGCCAAAGTTCTCCAAGCAGGATTTTTCTGGCCCACTTTGTTTTGTGATGTACGGGAGCATGTAGCTGCATGTGATAATTGCTAGCGGATAGGTACCATATCAAGGAGGTTTGAAATGCCCCAAACTAGAATATTGGAGGTTGAATTGTTTGATGTTTGGGGAATTGACTTTATGGGTCCGGTTCCTAAATCCCATAACAATCTTTACATTCTCGTAGCAATGGATTATGTTTTGAAATGGGTAGAGGCCGTTGCGACTTCCACGAATGATGCTAAGGTTGTAATCAAGTTCTTGAAGAAACATATATTCACTCGTTTCGGAATTCCAATAGCCCTTTTGAGTGACAACGGTACCCACTTTTGTAATAAGCCCCTCGAGAGTCTTCTCCAGAAATATAGTGTTTTTCATAGGATTGCTACACCTTATCATCCTCAAACAAATGGGCAGGTTGAAGTGTCTAATCACGAAATCAAGAGTATTTTAGCAAAAGCAGTTGATAAGTCACGAAAGGATTGGTCTTTAAAACTTGGCGATGCTCTTTGGGCCTACCGTACAGCTTTTAAAACACTGTTGGGTACCACACCATGTCGGCTTGGGTTCGGCAAAGCATGTCATTTACCAGTAGAGTTAGAACACAAAGCCTATTAGGCTGTCAAAACTTTCGACTTTGACATGAAATCTGCTGGCGAACAGAGAGCAATGCAATTGAATGAGTTGGACATCTTAAGGCTGGAAGCTTATCAGAGTTCTCGCCTACACAAGGAAAAGACCAAGCTGTGGCATGATAAACATATTACCAAGAAAAGGTTTGAAGAGGGTGATTTCGTTTTGTTATTTAATCCTTGCCTTCGTCTTTTTCCAGGAAAACTCAAGTCTAGATGGTCTAGTCCATTTCGAGTTTTACAAGTATTTCCACATGGCGCGGTCGATGTTTGGAGTGAAGTTTCCGGAGCTTTCAAAGTCAATGTACAACGTCTGAAGCCTTACTTTGCAGGACATCCATTAGGTGCCACAACAACGTTGGCACTTTCTGAACCATAACCCGATCTATTTTCCTGGTTTACTCACACCATTTAATGAGCTTTGTTAATATACAGTTTTCTTAAGTTTGTAGGTTATTTACAAGTTTTACAAATTTTTATGAAAAAAAAAGGTTCAATGACTCACACGGTCTCACCGTGTAAAATTACACGGGCCATGTGATCTTTAACTCTAGCACTTGGCTCTTCACCCAAAGTTTACTTGGCCTAACTGTGTGAAATCACACGGGCCGTGTACTTCCAGTCCTAAACTCAATTTTCACCCGAAGGTCACATGGTCAGACCGTGTAAAATTACACGGATCGTATGACTTTCCACCATCCTGCCACTTTTCACCAGAAGGTTACACGGCCAGACTGTGTCACATTACACGGACCGTGTGACTTTCCTCCATTCCCGCCCAAAGTTCACATAGCCTGACCGCGTGAAATCACACGGGTCATGTGAATCAATTCTGTTTCCTTTTCCTTAAACTCTTTCTTTCTTCTCTCTAATTCTTTCACTCTGTTTTTCCTTCTTCCGACTCTCCATTTCTAAACCTTAGAAATCTCCTTCTTCCTCCTTTACTTCATCATCATCTGTACTCTTTCACTCCAATCATCTATTCATCTCCCTTTTTCCTTGAACCTTCTTCCTCTCTTGAATTCCATCCTCAATGGGTCCAAAGAGGAGTCGTTTAGCACTTGGCGCCTCAAGCTCCACCCACGCACCACCATCTCGCCCACCAACTCCGCTAGGTAATTCCAATCCTTTCGGTTTGACTGATAGTGATAAATGTGCTCGTTATGAAAATTTAAAATCTCGACCTCTCATTGCTACTCGTTATTATGATGAGGATATGTTGAATGACTTAGATTTATTAGTTGATGTTTATAGATTGTTTGAATCTATTGGATTACGGAATTTTCTGGATGTAAGATGCTCCACATATTCAAATCTAACCCTAGAATTTTTTAGCACCATTTTTGTTGAAGTTACCTATAGGCGGGATTGTCAAGTGGGCAAAATTTCTTTCCAACTGTTCGACAACCGACACACCTTGACATTAGATGAATTTAATTCCATTTACTCTCTGCCTACCGGTTTAGATATGGGTCATCCTAGGGTTCCCTTTGGTTTTGACCGTGGTGATTTTTGGTATCAAATTGCTGATGGTCCACGTTATAACCCAAGCTCTTTGAAGGCAACCAGCATTAAAAATCCCTACTTTCTTTATGCTCATCGCATTCTATCTAGTGGGATTTTTGCTAGGGGCGATAGTACGAACGTTGTAAGATCCCCTGAATTGTATTTCTTATATGCTATGCATATTGGTGAGCCTGTTGATCCCGGTTCTTTCCTGGCATCCCAATTTCTACGTGTCGCTCTTTAACCTACCGGAGAAATTTCTATCGGGGGTTTAATTACACCAATTGCTTTAACTTTCAGCTTTGATCACCTTGCCAATTCTACTTTTCTTGTTCAAGGTTCTCAGCGCCTTGATTACCCAGCTTTAGAAGCCATGCATATGTGTTGGTCAGTACGAGGACACCGTTTCTGGGTTTACCCCAATAATGTTAAATTCCGTTTGCCATGTCCATCCGGTACTACTCTTCGTGACCCATCCAACATTGGTTGGATGCCTTTACTTGACCCCACCATTCCTGAACCATTGGATTCTTATCCCCCTACTCCACCTCAACCAACTTCCATGCCTTCGACTTCTTACCAACCCGATTTTTGAGCTTCACGCTCTGCACCAAACGCTCACATCTATCTAAACAAAACAAGCAGCTCTCCGTGCCCTATTTACAGATCAAAACCACTACCTCCATCATTTCGGGGATACTCTTTCCACTCTTCGTGCTAATCAAACTACCTTGCAGTGACTGGTTGAATCCCATAATGCATCCATTCAGGAAATGAAAACCGCCTTCAACTTGTGGCGTCAGTCATCTTCATCTCCAGGTAATACTCCTCCTCCCCCATCTTCTCTATGATTGCTTTCCATTGCGGCCAATGTTTCGTTCTAGCATAGGGGAGTTAGTTCGTTCTTTAGTTATGTTGTTCTCTTGTCACTTTATTTGTTTTGTAAATATCTATCTTTGTTTCATTTGGTATGGTTGTTTGCATTTTTTTAAATTATTTTCTTCTTGCGTATCTTAGTTTGTGTGTGCATGTATTTTTATATTTCTTTACAAATATTTGTCAATTATGAACTCTGTAAGAATGGTGGAAACCTGTTCATAACTAGGTTTAGCTCCACGGGTACATTAACTTTTTATCTAAAGTCTTTTAATTAGCTCTTTAAATTGAAAGGGACTACTTAATTTATCTTCTGAGTGACCCTGTTATTGTTTCTATTATGTTACTGGAGAATTGCTTGCTTGACTTGTTTTTTAATACTTTCATGTGATCTATTGTTTTTGTTAATATATTGTAAGTATCAGGAATGTGTACAATAAGAATACAAAATATTACAAAACAAAGAAGTGATTTAAAATGTAGAAAAATTTCAAACACAGCCTTACGTTCCTAACATGAAATAATTTTGAAGTGTAAAGGAAGTAAGGAGTCGAATATTACGTATTAATTAATACATGTCGTTAATATTTTAATATATAAAGTAAACATAAATGATTAGGAAGCTTTCAACCTCAAATATTTTAATAATTCAAATTAATAATAAAATAGAAATTTTGTTTTCAAAATTATGAGAGTATTAGAGACTTGTTTAAAAAGTTTCCTAATTTATTGACGTGAAAGTAAATACTTTGTCATGAATGCCCTTGATTACTCAGTTAGGTTACTAATTCAAGTATCTATTAGCTCCATTCTTAACTTTCACCTTTTTACTTAAGGTTAAAATCAGCATAATGAATTTATTTATACTGTGCTTTCTTCAGACGTATTTTTGTGGGATATTGAACTATTTAAAAAAAGTCAGCATTAAAGTTAAAATGTGTTAAAATTAGAAAAATGTCATTATGCAAATTAAACATCTACTTTAAAACTATCGAAGACAAATTATTTATTAATGCTCGTATATATTTATATTAGACTTTAGATGATTGATATAAATTATTCTTCTTCCATTACTAAAATTTCCTTAAATTCTTCTATTAAGCTTATTGCAACAAAATTAATTTACTATAGTAAAATTGAATAAGAGCAATAAATTATTAAATGTCTCTCCACATTTAAGTTGTGTATTATCCTCAATATACAAAATATGGAGAGTAAAAGAAAAAATTAAGAACAATAAAAATTAAAATAAAGGGAAGAAAATTTAAAATAAAAAATTCTCTAAACTCCATTTGTTACCTAATGTCGTGATTGAGACCCAGACTTATCCATACCTTAATAATACACTAATGATAAAGAAATAAATTAAAGTACAAAAATAATTGAAAATTAAGAATTAACTAAAATAGAAGTACTTAATAAGACTAAAATGACATAATTGAAATAAAACAAACAATTAAATTTCTCCTTACACTTAAGTTCTACATTGTGCTTAATATACTAAATATAAATTATATAAGTAAAAATTAAAGACAATAAAAACAAAAATAAAGGAAGTAAAAGTAAAAGGAAGTAGAGAGAAAAAGAAATGTCTCTAAGCTTTGTTTGTCACCTGATGCCCATGACAAATGTGATCGACATCTAAACTTATTCATACCTTACAAACATATTCACCTTCCTTTGTAACTTTTGTAGCACTTAGTTATGCACGCATTGCTTATTCTTGATATGGAGAATGTTGCCACCAACTTGCTCCCACATTAGTTATTGGTGTAGGTTTGTTATCTTTGCACTCAACTATAGTCTCCTCATCTTGAGGTTTATCTCTGCTAAATTTAAGGCTCTACTCTCTCCTTCTCATCATTCCTAAGGGCACCATTTCCCATGTCATAACCTCTCTCTGTCCATCAACATATCAATTTTTTCAGCCTTCTTAATCAATTTCATATACCTGAACATGTCAAGGTTGATGACAGCTATGCGATAATCTAAATACTTTCTCAGAAGAGACACAATTCCATAAACTTTAAACTGAGTAATTCGGTTAGAAACCTTAGGATTAGTTGTTAGTAGACTCAATGTCAGTTATTAGCATACTATAGAAGTTTTCATGGTCCAATAAATCAACAAAACAATTTCATATTAAAAGATCAATCTGTTAAGGGTTTAGGAGGATTTGAAACCTAGGTACTAATTCTTAATATCAATAATTTCCTACATGCTTCCTTAATTCTTTGTTCAATTTCATTACCTATTTTATTTTACTTGCTTTACTTTTATTTTTTCATTAAAAATATAAAATCAATCCTTAAGCTAGATAGTAGGGGAAGGGTAATTACTAGTAATCACTGTCTTCGTAGGATCGACCCGTACTTGTAATATTACATAATTGACCAACTTACAAATAGGTCAATCAATTTTTTGGCACTATTGCCGGTGACTTTAATTTTAGTAAAACCTGAATGCGATTACTTTAGTCATTTTCATTTTATTTTTTATCTTTGTTTTTATTTTATTTTATTTTTCTTTTGTATTTATTTTTTTATCTTACTGTTTTTTGGCTTATTTATTTAATTGTCTTTTGCACTTTTCTACACAGATAGCGTGTGGTGGTTTATTTTAGGAATTGAGATTTAATGTAATAGTCATAACGCACAATGGAAGGATGGAGTAACCCATATTTTTATAGGAGCCATCATATATTGTCACAATATGTTTCATCACCATAATAGAGAGAGAGGTGTCATCATATGTATTTGGAAGCTCAACTGATATTTTCGTCGTGTCGTGACATTAGTCGGAGTTATCACTACAAGCATAAATGTCGAGCATCATCTTATATATGGGAGTGCCCGAGAATGTACAACCAACCTCAAGGTGCATTATACGAGAACAACTACAATTCGGAGTGGAGCAACTCTTATACTTATGGATGAGATGATTACACTTAAGCTGGATATTTATAGAATCAAGCACCTCCTGTTAACGAGCTAATTCTGGAAGATATGATGGTTGATTTCATTTGAGAGTCAATCATGAGGCATAAAGAAACAGAAGCTCTTATACAAAATATGGTGAATCTGATGGACCAATTGGTGGACATATTATTTGACGAGTTGTAAGGGAGTTTGCCTGGTTCTACTGAAACTGATGTTATCGACCGAAAGGCAATCACCCTTAGTAGTGAAAAAGAGCTCCCAGAAGAAGTGGAAGCAAGTATTAGAGATAAATTAATGGAAATCCTTGTTGAAATGAAAGTTGACTTAAGCAAATTCAAGAGTAAAGAAAAGACAAAGGTTTTTTGAGAAATAAGAAAAGAAAAGACAAAGGTTGGTTTCATGAATAAAGGCACATTCTAAAAAGAGCTTCTAGAAGAAGAAGAGGAAGAGGAAGATGAAGACGAAGCAAATATTAGAGATCAATTAATGGAATACCTTGCCGATCTTAAAGCTAGCCAACACAAATTTGAAGAAAGAGTTTCTTCACCTGAATTTCTTGAACCTAACGCAGAATACTATTTGAGCCTGTTAACACAGCAAAGTGAAGATAAGGTAAGGGTTGGTATTTAATAAAAATATAACAAAAATAATGTTATGAATACTCTAAAAATCAAATGGACTAACTACATTTCAGTCAT
>JANZXV010362608.1:0-10609 GCA_027576455.1 Erythroxylum roigii
CAATTGAGCCAAATGGCAATAACCAGTAATCGATTAGAGGCATAAAATTTTAGAAAATTTCCTACTCAAACAGAAATCAATCTCAAGCAAAATGCCAAAGCTGTCATGTTTCAGAGTGGTAAAGAATTGAAGAAACCTTCTCCAAAAATCTCCAAGAAGGAATTCAAAGAAGAAGCAGGAAAAGAATTTCCTAACCAGCCAAAAAAGGAAAAAGGAGCAAAAACAAATTTAGATCTGTAGAAATTTGTTGTCCCGCCCCTTTTTTCTAGTCGATTTGCCAAAGCAAAGAAAGAGAAACAAAAGAAAGAGATATTAGAGACTTTCAGAAAAGTCTAGGTAAATATTCCTCTACTTCATGCCATTAAGTAAATTCCTCGTTTTGCTAAATTTCTAATGGAGCTCTACACTTCGAAACGGAAATTAAAAATGATGAAAAACTACAATTGGAGAGAACGTATTTGCAATACTTTAGAAGAAAAAGCTACCACCTAAATGTCAGGACCCAGGTATGTTTAGTATCCCTTGTAAAATTAGTGATTTAAGAATTGATAAAGCTATGTTAGATTTGTGTGCATCAATAAATGTCATGCCTTATGATGTTTACAAGTCCTTAAACGTGGGACCCCTTAAAGAGAATAATGTAGTGATTCAATTAGCGCATCGTTCAAATGCATATCCAAAGGGCGTGTTAGAAGATATTTTTGTTCAAGTAAACGAAATACTTTTTCCAACTGATTTTTACATTTTACAGATGGGTAGTGAGGATGTATCCTCTTCAAGTCCAATTTTATTTGGAAGACTATTCTTGAAAACCACTAGAACAAAAATAGATGTTCATGATGGGTCATTGACTATGGAATTTGATGGTGAATTAATTAAATTCAATATATAAAATGCCATGAAATTTCTGGATGATGAACAACTTGTTGTTTCTGTGAATTTTATTGACACTTGGGTGCAGAAAAATTCTTCCTTAGATGGAAGAGATGAACTTGAGACAGTTCTTGACATTGGAGATGCATTGCAGTGGCAGTTGCTTACAAAGATGTTGGTGCCCAATAACGAACTTGAAGCCATATTTTGCAAATTAGAGAAAACCAAGAAAATAGTGAAGCAATTACCTAGTGCGGAGTTGTCCTGAAACAATTCAAAATTATTACCTTCGTTGATTCAACTGCCTATAGTGGAGCTAAAAACCAACCATCTAAAATACCTATTTTTGGGTAATCAAGGTAAAATCAAGGTACTTTACCTATTATTATCTCCAATAAACTCACTTCTTTGTAGGAAGAACAATTGATTCAGGTGCTAAGACAACACAACAAGCCATTAGGTGTATAGTAGCTAATTTAAAAGGTATTAGTCTCACCATTTGTATGCATCGAATTTTCATTGAAGATGAAGCCAAAGAGGTAAGGCAACCTCAACGTCGTTTAAATCCACCCATGATGGAGGTGGTGAAAAAGGAAATCTTGAAGCTTTTTGAAAATGGGATTATCTATCTCATTTTGGATAGCAATTGGGTAAGTCCGATCCAAGTAGTTCCAATGAAAACTAGGGTAACTGTAATGGAAAATAGTGATGGTGAGTTGATACCCACTCATGTTCGAAACAGGTGGAGAGTTTGTATAGATTATAGAAAGCTAAATTCGGTTACTAGAAAAGATTATTTTTCACTTCTGTTTATTGATCAAATACTTTAAAGACTTGTAGGTAAATCTCACTATTATGGTCTAAATGGTTATTCAGGTTATCATCAGATTTTGGTTACACTAAAAGATCAGGAGAAAACAACTTTTACGTGTCCATTCGGTACCTTTGCCTATCAAAGAATACCATTTGGGTTGTGTAATGCACCAGCAACATTTCAAAGTTGTATGGTAAGTATTTTCTCTAATTTTGTGGAAGATTGTATGGAAGTTTTTATGGATGAATTTACAGTTTATGGAGAATCTTTTGAAACATGCGTTATTAACCTTGAGAAAATCCTTAAACTTTGCATTGAGACTATTTTGGTTTTAAATTATGAAAAATATCATTTTATGGTTGATCAAGGCATAATTTTGGGTCATACAGTCTCTTATAAAGGAATTTAGTTGATAAGGATAACATAGATGTTATAAGATCTTTACCTTACCTACGATAGTGCCAGAAGTTCGCTTTTTTCTTGGTGATGTAGGATTCTATTGGCGATTTATTAAAGATATTTCTAAGATTGCTCATCCCATGTGTAGACTACTCCAAAAAGATGTGAAATTTGATTTTGATGAGCTATACAAAATTGCATTTGATGAACTGAAGGAACGACTCACTACAACCACCGAAGTGGGGCATTCCCTTCGAATTAATGTGCGATGCATTAGAGTAGTTTTGGGTTAAAAAGTGGATACAATACCTCATGTCATTTACTATGCCTCCATGACACTTAACGATACTCAAAAGAATTATTCCACGATAGAGAAAGAATTCTTTGCTGTAGCTTTTGTGTTGGAAAAATTTCAGTCTTACTTATAGGGTACACGAGTGACCATTTATTCAGACCATACAGGTTTGAAATATTTGGTGACTAAGAAAGAATCAAAACCAAGGTTGATTCGATGGATCTTACTCCTATAAGAATTTTAATTGGAAATACGTGATAAAAAGGGAGCTGAAAATTTGGTGGTCGATCATCTCATTCGGGTCACTCCAACCAATAAATCTGATGTTTTCTAAGATGAATTTCTAGATGAAAGTCACTTTGCAATCCAATAGGTAATTCTATGGTATGTCAACATGGTAAATTTCTTGGTGACTAAGTCCTCACCTAGTGTGTCAAAGTGGATAAAAGAAAGAGCTACTCATATAGATGATGCTAAGGTTGTAGTTGATTTTAACAAATCTAACATTTTAGTCAGGTATGGAATACCTCGAGCTATGATTAGCAATAGGGGAACTCATTTCTGCAATAAAATTGTTGGAACATTGATGAAGAAACATAATGTTTCACATCATATTTCGACTGCATATTATTCGCAAATGAGTGGGTAAGCTAAAGTCTCCAACCGGGAAATTAAATCAATTTTAGAAAAATTGGTGAATCCAAACAAAAAAGATTGGAGCTTACATTTGGATGATGCCTTTTGGGTGTATTTGACTGCTTACAAAACTCCATTAAGCATGTCACTGTACAGGTTAGTTTTCGGTAATCCTTATCATTTGCCTGTGGAAATAGAACATAAAGCCTACTGGGCTATGAAGCAGTTAAACATAGATTTGGTAGAAGCTAGTAATAATAGGAAATTGCAATTGTAAGAGTTAGAAGAGATCTATAATGAGGCTTATGAAAATGCAAAAATTTATAAGGACAAAACTAAAGCTTTTTATGATAAAATGATTATAAGGAAGCAATTTTCAGTAGGACAAAAAGTTCCTCTTTATCATTCAAAGCCTAAGTTATTTCTAGGAAAATTATAATCTCGCTGGCTTGGACCATTTATTGTTACTAATGTATTTTCTTATGGTGCGATAGAAATTCAAAGTTTAGACACTTCTAAGGTGTTTAAGGTTAATAGACATTGCCTGAAACCAACTATGAGAATTCTCCGGTCAAGAATATGGAAGAGATAGAGCTGACAACCCCAATCTATATATGATCAGATAAGTCGATGAACTCGTCCAGCTAATGGCTAAAAAGAAGCGCATTTGAGGGCAGCCCAAAATTTTGTTGTTCAATTTTGTTTATATTCCAATCTTTCTCATTTTTTAATTTTTAATTTGTTTTTTAGCTGTCAATTTTATTCCATTCCTTTTAGTATTTTCACATGTCAATATTTTCAATTCTAGGTTAATTATTGACACCAAAAAAAATATCTCACTCACCCACTGCAATTTCACCGACCCACTGCAAATTTAACCAACACCCATACCATTCCAAAACAACCCCAACAATTTTATTTTTCTTACCATCGTAACTGATGCCACCCACTAGTGCAAATTTTCATTCGCTTTATGCTCTTATTTTAGTGATTTCAAGTTTGTAAAATTCCAAAGCTTGGAACCATGCCATGCAAAAAGAACAACTCATGCTAGTTAGCTTCACCCATCCCTACATTGATTAACACACAACCTCCATCGGGTACCACAGCTGCGACATCGAGTCCATCCATTCCTTCCATTACTGAATCAACCCATGGTCCTACAACTTGAAATCGAACACAAAAAGGTAAGCAAATCGAAAGTAGAAGCCAATGGAACTCACAAAGTGGGGATTTCACTTCTTTTCCACTTCCAGAGGACAATCAGAGATTTCAACAATTGAGCCAACGTAAAATTTACCCATGTAAGTAAGTTCTGACTGATACTTTTGATGCTTTACAAATTCGTAATTCCTTTGAGCAATTAGTTAGGCAAATTTATTGGAATGCATTTGTTTAAGTTGACTATCCTGCTTATGTTGAGTTGACACCAGAATTTTATAGCACCTTTCAATTTAATTCCTAGGAAGAATTTGACATGTTTACTAAGGGAATTATTGAATTTAGCCTTATGGGCCAGGAATTTGCGTTATCTATTGTTAAATTTAATATCGCTATGGGTTTTATATCAGCCGATGATATTAAGAACAAATTATTTGTAAGTTCCACTTGCGATTTTCATATTGATTTTAATGCTTCTGAACTGTGGAGTTAATGGTCTATCGATCCTCAACTGTATAATGCCAGTGCATCTAAGAGTTCATATTTTAAAAAATCTTGTTTTCAAAATCATACATCAACTCTTAGCATACAATTTTTAAGGGCGACGGAATTATGTTGGTACACTTTCTAAGGCTGAATTTTATTTTTTGTGGTATATGGACAAACAAATTCCTATTAATTTGGGTTTTGGTTTCTGACTCAATTTCAATCTATGTTAAACAAGAAATTTAAACCATTAATATTAGGGTCATATATCACTCAATTAACCGTTAATTTGAAATTATTGGATCTTGAAAATATTGACATGCTTGTGGCTTGTGCCATAAAACCTTTGGATTTGGAATTTTTGTGTAAGATGGGCATCGTTGAAATGAGTCATGGATAGTTATCCTTTACTTATCCGGGTCCAACTGTCACTTCCAACCCATGTCCAACCATAAAGAGTCAGGTTGTCCCACCTACACCTAGTAATAGCCAACCTCCTCAGGCCAACTTGGATGCTTGTCTGGCTCAACTTGAATGCTAGATGCACTAAATGGAGCAAAATTTTACAGCATATTGGGCACACCAAGGATTTTAACCTCCTTACCCACCAACCCCATGACTTGGGCGATCAACTTATAAAGAAGCTTTCTTTCCTCCTCTTTTCTATTTTTGCTTCGTTTACTTTATATGATTACACTGGGGACAATGTATGGATTAGGGGTGGGGGTGGGGTATGTTCTAGATAACTGATATTTAGGAATCTTTGTTGAAAATTTTTGAATGCTTATTGACTTGTTTATAATTGATTAGCCAACTTCGACACTTTCTACACTTTCATTTTTGTGCATAACTTGAGTTAATTTTAATTTTAGGACAATATATGCCACTTAATTAAGAAATACAAGTGTATACGCTTAGTTAAGGTTTGGCAATCATATGATTAATCATGGTGTATAATTATGGCGAACTGTATTAACTTGTGAGTTTTTAGGCCTAAAAGATTGAAACATTTATATTAATATGTATTTTTTTGATGTGTGATTATCTTCCAAAGTGAAATTTTCTCTAGAACTTGCTTGGAACTGATTTGAGATCACATTTATACATTCGTACATAAAAATGATAAAGGCCCTTTTTGTTTTAAACCTTTAGCTATATCCTTTGTTAAACCTTTTAAGTCGAACCCTTTTTCTTGATAAACCCATAATAAACAACTAAAACCTTTAATATCTTCATCCATCATAAATGTAAGTAGGCATTCTAACAACAATTTATGTCAAAACTTGTTATGGAGAAATATGGAAAGCAAGGAAAAGAAAAAGAAGAAAGGAAATTGAAGAGATTGAGACTTGAATTATATGTTATACTGTTGTCTCCTGATCTTAAATATCAGTATATTTCATTATTGACTAAAAAAAGGTAGTGAAAAAAAATTATGGAGTGTAATCTATCTTTATACGAAGTGACTTTTTTGACTCTTTTGTGATTGAATTTATGTCTCCACAAGTGGTTAGATACTTTGTTAATGTTTATGATTTTGTCCCTTTCCGTTTATCAATCCTTACCTTTACCTATAGTCCAATGCAACCTTGAATAAAGTTGTTTTGATTTGTGCATGTTTGTATTTCAGGTGGTGAAAAGTTGGTGAAAAAGCAAGCATATGGTATAATATTTGCGTTAGAATAATTTGAGTAAAATACCGAACCAATAAACACTTGAGTGATTTAAGCGAAATCAGATTTGTGAGAGTTTGGTATAATTATGTGCTAGTTTTTGAAATATGATTGCCTTAAATTGAATTTGTTTATATTTACTTGAATGATTAACTTTGGGGTATTAATTGACTAAAAAAATGTCTAACTCTTAAAGTGTGCACTATTTACTATTATGAGACTTGGAATAAAGAAAGTTGATTAGTTGGCTAATTGATTGCAAATGTATTTTGCTGAGGACGAGCAAAAGATTAGTGTAGGGGAATTTGATAAGTTATTATTTTTAGGCTGACTTTGGATATAAGTCTCTTTAATGTGTTAAAATTTTTATTTAAAATTAATAGACTTGTTTCTTAATTATTATCAGGTGATTTTGAACACATGGAAGTTACATTTGAATAAATAAATGCAAGATTTGATAGACTTAGGATTCTAATAATTTTTGAAATTAAGTTGTTTTCCTTATATGTGGATTTGCTACCTGATTTCATGGGGGAGTGGGTATGATCAAATAATTTTAAAAAGGGAGGACAACCCCCCTGACAACCTATCGTTCACGTTCTTGTTTTCTTTAGAGAGTTTTTTTTTTCATTTTTCTGAAAAAAAAGGCAGATATAGAGACCAGATGTTCTTCTATTCTTTTGTCACGTTTCATCACTGTTATGAGTAGCTAAATCATCCTTCTTGGTTAAAGGAAACCAATGTTATCATCTAGCAACTTTTGTCACGATTCATCACACAGGTGAGACACTATATAAATATTGGAAAAAGTTCAAGAAGCTGTATGCGAGCTTTAAAAAAATGTTTAAATAGAAGTTGGTATCAAGCGTGAGAACTTAAATTAGTTTTCCCGCGCAACTAATTATAAATTTTTTGGTTTATTCTACAAATGGCTCTATGTTTTTAAAATCTATTGATGCATTTGGCTTTATTAGAAATACTGCGACTTTGTTTGCGATATTTGATGAAGTTGTGAATGAAGTAGGTTCGGAAGACAATGTTTAGTTTATTACTGACAATGATTCCGCTTATAAAGTGATAGGAAAAAGGTTCAGAATACGTATAATTCATTTTTTTGGACTTCTTATGTTGCACATTGCATTGACCTAATGCTGGAGAATATAGGAGATCTTAGATATTTTCCTGTTATTGATGAGACTATGTAGAAAGTTGAAAATGTGACAAAGTTCACTTATAATCGTGCATGGGTATTAAATTTGATGATAAAGGAATTTACCAATGGTAGGAATTTATGTCGTCCTGCTGTGACAAGATTTGCCACAAATTTCTTATCAATTCAGTCTTTTGTTTCGATGAAGAAATAGTTAAGACAAATGTTTACAAGTGATAAGTAGATTGCATCTCAACATGCTTGGTCTAATGCTGGAGTGAAAGTGTGTAATATTATACTGGAAGATAGAGAATTTTGGTCCCAATGTCAATTTGTTATCCGAGTTTTTGAGCCTTTGGTGAGGGTGCTTCGCTTGGCTGATAGTGAAGAAAAGCTAACAATGAGTTATATTTTTTATGCCATGAAGAGAGCAACGGAAGCAATCAAGGCCAATTTAAAACATAGGCCTTCTTTATACACACCATATCTTTCAATTATTAATGAGAGAAGGGAAAGACAACTTTCTTCTCCATTATTTGCAGCTGGAGCATTTTTGAATCCTGGTGTCTATTTTAGACTGGATCTTACTAAACAAGCTGAAGTTAATAGAGGAATGCTTTTAACTATTACAACAATTGTTAGCATTGGCGTGATGTAAGATCTTTTAAGCTCACAAATGGAGCTTTACAAGTTGTCTTATAGGGATTTTGGAATGTCGATTGCTATTCGACAAAGAGGAAAACTTTCTCCAGGTATTAACTTTTTCCTTTTTCTTATTTGTTGAAAAGTAATTATCACTTTATTTTGTTTATAACACTACTTTTGTTATCTTATAACTTACAATTTCTTGGTGGGATCAATTTGGATATGGTGTTCTAGAATTGAAAATATTTGATTTTAAGTCAATGCGTGAGTGCAACAGGCTGTGAATAAAACTGGAGCACATTCGAATTTATCCACTTAAAGAAAAGGAATATATTGGAGCATAATACGTTGAATGACTTAGTTTTTGTTTGTTATAATTTAAAGCTTCGAAAAATATATGTTATTTTCATTATTATCATTATTAATTTCGATATGATTTCTTATAATTTTTAATAATTAAATTTAATTATTTATTAGGAGTCTTAATAGCACAAATAGTTCAACTGATCCAATTTCCATTGATAATATTGATCTTTTGACGGATTGGGTTTCTAAAGAATCGAATTTGGTAGATTTGAATGATGTGGAAGATAATCTTGAATGGGAAAGCATTGACATGTCAATTGGTGCATTAAATTTAAATAATAAGGATGATAAAGCTTCTCTTAATGATGAGAATTTTGTACCAAATGATTACTGGGGTCAATTGTTGGACCCCGTTTTTGGAACCCAACCTTCTTGCGAAAACATGAATGTGTGCCTATTACCTTGAAGGGTGTTTTTTTTGAACCCTTATTAGACATTATCAATTCATCCTCGTGCTCATTACATTCCAAAATTTCGCTCACCATTTGTTCAACGGCATGCCCAAACAAAACCGTCACTATGCTTGAACTCATTTCTCCTGCTTGCGAATAGAATTTGGAAATCTTCAAGTCAGAATTTCAATTTGACTTCTTCACATAAATCATAGTTCTGTGTCTCTTGTTTATTTTGAAACAAGAATCACCTCAATCAGAGCTCTATAGCTCAAGATATGCTTAAAACGCTAAAGTTTGTTCATACCCTAATCATGCTCTCCTAATCGACCTCTCACTTACTTTAATGCAAACTCTCTCAATTTAAATCCAAATGATACAAATTTTCATGGAGAGGTAGATACATGTCTTAGAAATCCATTGCTTGAAGAATCGTCTCATTTGGAAGTCGGATGAGGGAGTTATGATCAAAAGAATCCAACATGTTCACACCCTAAATTAATTTGAACCTCTCTTGGTGCAATCACCATAACTTTCACCACAAATGTCGGATTGCTTTCGTTTTTGGACCATTAGAAAGTAGACTTCAAGAGCTACAACTTTCATGAAGATTCAAAAACCTGATTCTGCCTTAAAGAGGGTCAATTATTGCAATTTTCTCATATATGTTCGTTAAACGGATATGCATGTCCGTTTAACGGACATGTATCGGGAAAACTGCACCATTTAACCCGAGAAGGTCCGTTAAACAGACATAGACTGCTCAAGGGGTGTTTTTACACCCGAGACGGTCCGTTTAATGGACTTCCATATGGGCCTCCCCAATGTCCTCAAATGCCCCTCCAATGCTTCCAACAACCATCCTAACATCATAAACACTTGTAATCTTCCCAAATTCACTTATTCTCATGCTAATTCACTTATTCTAAGGGTTAAACACTTCATAACAACTCAAACATCAAGTTCATCTCACAATATTCTCAAATCTCAATCCATTTAAATCATCAAAACCACAATTCTCTTCAATTATCATAGCTGTCATCATACACAAATCCTATGCAACATCATAACTTGCAACGATCATATTTCTTTATTCCGATATCCAAAATTCGCAAACTTTATAGCGTTGGAAAGCTATAAAGTTGAACTACAACTCTCAAGAAGACAATTTTTGCTAATTCGTTCTAAATTGTTCCAGATTTTTTCCTTGAATTCAGGACATAAATTTGCCATTATGAAAAACTTGAATTTTGCCCAAATTCATTTCCTTCTATCACGACATCATTCATAACCCATTCAAATACCCATTTGCATTCATCAAATCCTCAACTTCAATTCATTTGGCACTTCATATTCAATAGCATCTCATGATTCATAACATTCCTATCTTTCTTGTCCATATTGCCTCACTTATATATAGATATATATCAATTCATATGCAAAGTTCATCAACTCACATGGGTTACTTCTTCAATTATGCAATTCCAATGTAATCTCATTCTTAATTAATTCACACTTTAACTCCAACCTTGATACATACCCAAATTCACATTCCAATTTCACAATCATACATACCCAAATTCACATTTCAATTTCACAATCATACATACCCAAATTCACATTTCAATAACATCATATATATGAGTTTACAAGCTCCAATGGCATTTCCAAGCCATATTACAATATTTCACAAAATCACAAATTACATCATTCAATTGC
>JANZXV010362633.1:0-10607 GCA_027576455.1 Erythroxylum roigii
TTAATTCGATTAAAGATCAATATCAATTCATAACAATGAATATCAAATTAATGAAATATGCCTTTCTTTATTTGTTCGTAAAGTCTGTACACGACTTTGAACAAAACGCGCTAAAGGGGATTGCCTTTAGGGCACAATTTAACAGTATCGTACAAGCATAAGTCGAGTTATATCCTCATACAAGTCGACTTATGAGTACTGAACATGTGTAAGTCGAGTTATATAAACACACAAGTCGACTTACACTAACAGGAGACATTTCAATGATACCTATTATGAGTTTGTAGCTAAAAGTTGAAATGTTATGTTGGGATTATCGACAGATGGATTCCAACCTTTTGGTCAATTCGACCACAATAGTCTTCATGCCCAATCATAATTACTCCTTATAATTGGCCTCTATTAATGTGTATGAAAGAGGCATATATGTTTTTGACAGTGATTGTGCCAGGGCCTACAAATCCAAAGAATGAAATTGATGTATTTTTATAACCATTGATATCTGAATTGTAGCATCTTTGGGAATATGGTGTTGAGACATATGATGTGTCTTTGAAACAAAATTTTATATTGATAGCGGCTTTGATGTAGACCATTAGTGATTTTCCAGCATATGCCATGTTGTCTGGATGGAGCACAGTAGGGAAATTGGCTTATCCTTATTATGACAATGATTCTGATGCATTTTATCTTCCAAACAGGCACAAAACATGTTTATTTAACAACCACAGGAAATTTCTTCCTTCATATCATCCATTTAGACGTAATAAACAAAATTTCATTAAGAATAGGATGGTAAAAACACCTCCTCCCCTTCACAAAGCTAGTGAAGAGATATTGCAGGAGATTGAGGAATTAGGCTTGCTGAAAGTTACAGAATTTGAAACTTATGAAGTTAATACAAACATTAGTAAACTTTGGTTAGAGAAAACGAAGCATGTTTTGGATTTGCCATATTGGAATACTAATTTGATACGTTATAATGTAGATGTGTTGTATATTGAAGAAAATATTTTTGACAATTTGTTCAATGCCATAATGAACATTGAAGGGAGAACAAAAGACAATGCAAAATCACGAGCTAATTTAAAACTTTTTTGTAGAAGGAATGAGTTATATAAAGATCTTTGCACCGTTAAATATCCGAAAACATGTTACACTTTGGACAAAAAACAAAAGGAAATATTGTGTGAATGGTTAAAATGTCCAAAGTTTCTCTATGGTTATGTTTCAAACTTGGCAAGGTGTGTGGACATGAGGAAGTATAAATTATTTGGGATCAAAGTTATAATTGTCGTGTGTTTATGCAATGGCTAATTCCAATTGCATTTTGGGAGTTCCTAGGCTGAAATGGAAAAACTAGAAAGGGAAATTTCAATAATTTTGTGCAAGTTAGAAGGAATTTTTCCTCTAAGCTTCTTTAATTGTATGGGGCATCTACTTGTACATTTAGCACACGAGGCTAAACTAGCTGGTCCAGTTCAATATCGATGGATGTGTCCATTTGAGACGTAATTCAACAAAATGATTGTAATTGAAGTAATAACATGTTTTAACAACTAAATTGTAATAACCCTATTCGCTAACATAGGTATTTGCATCACTTGAAGAAAAATGTCAAAAACAAGGTTAGAGTTGAAGGTTCAATATGTAATGCTTATTTAGTAGAGGAAGCTAGTACATTTTGTTCCCATTATTTTGAGCTGCATGTTCACACAAGAGAAAGAAAAGTTCCTCGTAATGACGATAGGGGAGGAACGAGTAATGTTGATGGTAACTTATCCATTTTCACATATCCGAACTAACATATGGACGTTCAATAAGAAGAAAGTTAACAGAGGTAGAAATTGATGCTGTCCATGCTTACATTTTATTGAACTGTCAAGAGATTCAACTTTTCGTGCAGTAAGTTGAAATTAATTATTTGGGTTTTCAAATTTAGTGTTATTCATAACTGAAATACATAATAATGTTTTTATATTATATGAGGAATTGTTACGTGAGCTAATCCCGACAAAACACAAGATGATATCAATAAAGAAGTTGGAAGACGCTTTCCTCGATGGTTCAAGAAATATGTAAATTTTCACTTACAAATATTGAAGTGATTGAATTATAATATTTAAGTGTTCAAATGACATTATACTATTTAATATGATAATTCTTTTGTGCAGGCCTTAGAAAATCTAACAGAGAACAAGTTTATATGTGATCTTGCGAAGGAACCTTTACAAACTGTTAAATCGTATCCGGTGTATTTCATTAATGGATACAAATATCATATATAATATCATGGTCATAGCATGGCAACAATAAATAGTGGAGTTTGCATATAGGGAGAATTGATGGATTACTATAGTAAAATTATTAAGATACTTAAAATTGAGTACCCTGCATTTCCAATAAAGTGAAGTGTGATATTTAAGGGTGACTAGTTTGATCCATCTCCAAATGTTGGTACAAAAGTGCATAGCCAATACAATCTAGTTGAAATCAACAAGCGAAGAAGATTTAGACAATTTGAACCTTTCGTGTTAGCAATGCAAGCGATCCAGGTGTATTATGTCCCGTTTCCCAGCTTACGATGAGATAAGTCAGATTGGTTGGCCGTTTGCAAAGTTAAACCTAGAGGTATTTTTAAATCATATGGAAAAGGAGAACAGAGAATTAAAAGTGAAGCATCTCAGGAAGATGTTTATGAAATAAATGCATCTGTCACATATGACGAAAATGAACCTTTAAACGATCCATCTAATGAATATGTTGAAATTTCATCTAGGGAGGATGACGAGGGCCAGAGATCTTAAGAGCAGCCTGAGATTGATTATAATTCTTCATAAAAAAAAGATAATTTTGATTTACAATTAAGTGATTATAGTGATTAATTGGTGTTTGTAATTGAATCTTATATTCAACAAATCAATTATTTCCTTTTCAATATATTGTGTAAAATATTAAATTCAAATAGTTATATTTCTAGAAAATTCAATCAAATATGAATTTCAGGTTGAAATATGCCACCAAAGAGAAGACAGAATATAATACGACTAAGGTTCAGATAACGATTCGAAGCTACTTACTGTCAAGGTGAAGCATCACATTCTACAGTTGGAACTGAATTATCTCCTCCCCCTTCAGCAATTACACTTGCAGATGAGGCATCACCTTCTGTACCTACTGTTACACCATCCACCACCCCTACATCATCCACCACCACTATAGCAATAGAGATATCAAGGGTAAAAGATGAGGATGAAGGAGGCGACTGCCAACTGGAGCTGAGAGACCTAATGGAAGAACTTACATCACAATTGTCAATAATCTATAAGTCAAAATACATGAAACACTATATGTTTATAATTAAGTTATAGGTTTAAATTTTAAAAATGGTTTAAAGTTAAGGAGAAGATTGATCTTGAGGGTTATGTATGGAAGAATATCTTTCGGACCATAAAGAAATTTTACTATCAAGAGTTTGAGGTACAAAAAAAATATTATTTTCTTTTTTAAATTGATTTTTATACATTAATTAGATAAATAATATTACAATATAAGTATTTATCGGATGTTTTTACTTTTGTTTCAAAAAGTTTTTTTTTAGATTTTGAATTTGACGCGGTCATTACTAAAGTATGGGAGAGACGAGTACGTACACGTTATCGAGACTTTTTTGGTGCGAACACGAGGCTGGTTTATGACAACCTTATATTTTTGAACAAATATGGAGTCATTGGCAGCAGTATTGGACATCACCTGAGGCAATAACTATTTTAGAGCGTAGTTCTAACAACAGACATGGAGGATCGGGGGAAGAGAGTCATTCTGTACATACCGAAGGATCTATTACCCACCACGAGCATGTAGAGAGACCTGTAAGTATTTACACTTTATATTTATATTATGATTTTTTTACTTTGCTATATTTCAATTTAAATTGATGTATAAATTTTGGAATAAAAATATGTCTATTATGGAGAATGATAATGTTATAAATGTCTGGTACCATATATGGCTATATTGTTAAGTTATTTTCTTTTTTCAATAGGAGGTAAATATCATAAAAATAGAGGAAACTCTGCCAAAATTTTTATAAATTCTAGTTCACTTATAACATTTTATTCTTATGCAGGAAAAATCTATAGGCATGAGGCCTACACCCCTTCAGCTCTTTTTGTACACTCACACTAAGAAGCATGAGTTGATGCAGAGAACTAAATGTATGTGAAATTAATGGTTTAATATTAATGCTTAATAATTATCACATACTAATATAAACATTTCCTTCTGATAGGACCAAATACAAGAAAGCATTCAACGACAGTCTCAGCAATATGAAGATGTAGATGAGACTCAAACTTATCTTCATACAGTGGGTGGTAGGGACCGTAGTGGAAGGATATTTGGCTTAGGTTCATTTGCGAACACATGTTATTCGCAATCCTCCACGTCCTATATAACAACATCTAGTAGGAGATCGATAACTAATAAAGTCAATGAGTTTCGGAGCACAGTGCAGACATTGGCAACTCAATTGCAACAATTGGTGGAGTACATAGCTCAGCTCCGTAATAAGATGGATAAGTTAAAGGGGAGGGGTAGCACCTCATCATAGTAATTAGAGCATCTGCGGTCACCAATAGTGTACTTATAGTTATTTCATTTGAATTACAAATACTTATTATGTACAATTTAATGTTTTTATTATCAATTAAGATAATTTTAACTCTATATTATCAATTAACTTTCTGTTTAAACAAATTAAATGTATAAACAAATCAAAATATTATACACAAATAATTCATAATTGTTTAAATTATGCATCAACTATAAGATCACCAAATAAAATTTAATAAAGGGAATTTATTTTAATTTTTTTGTTAATTTACCGATGGAAAAATAAAAGTTAATGTTATAATAAAATTACTGAAGGAATAACCAATATCGTCTACAAATCTACCAACGGAAAAATTTTGACCATAAAAAATTTACCGACGGTCGACCACACAAACAACCATCGGTATATTCACCGACAGTTACATAAATGTCCGTCGGTAAATTTACCGACAGGCATTCTATTATTCATCAAAAATTATTACCTATGATCGTTTTTACGACACCTTTGTCTGTCGGTAAATTCCGTCGCTAATCCGGCTTCCCGACGGAATGTTTAGTTTTCCATCGGTAATATCCATTTTCTTGTAGTGTATGAAGTTCTTTTCTCCTTTTTTTATTTATGACCACAGCTGGCATGTATTTCTTTATTATAGTTAAGAGTATGATATCGATTATGGTAGTTTTCATCACAGAATTGATCTTATAATGGTATGAGGTTTATTTAACTCTATAATGGATTTCCATCCATATTCACTGGACATAAATCCATTACTATCGTGTTATTGTCTTTTTTTTTTCTTTTTTGGAAACTTCTATACTCCCAAAGTGAGTTTAATACACAATGACAAAGGGTACAACATACAAGTAAAGACTACCGTTCTTGATCTAATGGTTTGATTTTTTTGTCTTCAAGTTAATCACTAGTTTCATGAAGTGAGCACTGCCTTGTTAGTTTATTCTTATATCCAATTGGTTTGGTTGTAGTTTAATGACAATTATTTGAAGGAATTCTCTATCTTGTACATGTTTAGATGTATATGATAAATTCCATGAGATAATTATACATTGCAAATGAAATTATAATAAGATTATAATTATGTGATTCATATTGCATTTTTGAATTATCCCTACATTGTTCCTATTTATTGTTATTTTATTATTATATTAAGACTGGACATTAATAAAACGTAAAAATACTAGAACATGTTTTATTTTTCCTTATGAAGGAAGTAATAGATCTTATACACTAAAGTATGAAGATACTTAAACAAATGTGCGGATGTTTGTTAGAGAAATATGTTTGGAACATATATGTCTATGAAAATTCTCATTATGATGATTGTATAAGTGATCATTTGACTAGAGATCTCCAAAGTTATCTTGTATAAGGATAACTATATTTTGATACTATTTATGACCTATTCTAATCATAGGTCACTCAATCAGTAGTCATTAGATATGTTCAAGAACTATATGGAGATAGTTGAGTGATTAAAATAGGATTCATCACTCTAAAATAATTAGGGAGAATGTTCTATTATTGTCAATTAGTACTGATTGAGGAAATCCTTGGTTAAGGTAGAATGACATTTTTTAAATAGTTTACAATTGTCATTAATTGAATCGATAGATAATGACAGAGAACTAATATGATTGGACTCAAAATAGAGTAGACATTAATTTCATATTATATATCCAATCAGAACATTATATGGCCAAAGGATTAAATTATACGAAAAAATCATGCATAGAAAGGTTATTCAAAACCACTTTGACATTCCTAAACATTTAGGTGGTCATTATGCGTTGCTAGACCCCAATCTTGATTTATAATTATAAATTGTTTAATTGGATAATTAAAGATAAATTAATAGGTTTTTAATTTATGTAATTATAATTATAATTTATAATCATTAGCAACATATTTGAGAACCTAATGGGTCTTATATAAAGAACGGGTTGAAAAGAGAAAAGATATTATAATTTAGGTTGGAGTTGATTGTAATATTTGAGAAACTTTATGATTAAATATGAAATATTTGATAAATAAGGATCAAAATATTAGACATTGGATCTTATTTGGGATAATTAGTGCTAATTAGAATTATGTTTAGTTTTAATTAAATTTTAATTGAAATTAGAATTTAATTTCAACTAAATTACTGAAATGTCCAAATTTATTATAAATAGGTTTAAGCTCTAGTGGAGTTAGTGCTTCTAGCTTAACCCTCTCTATAAGAGTTACAAATTTCTTATAACTTGTTTTATGGGTATCGTTAAAAGTTGAAAAATTGTGTGGCTATAATGGTTAAGATAAATCAATTTCGAAAACGGTTTAATGGATATGACAAGAAAATGATCAAGCTTCAGAATAAGGTGTAAATTAGGATTCATGCTTTATTATGATTTATGTATTAATTATTTTATAGAATTAAAGTGATCTTAATTTTTATAAAATCAAAATACGAAAAGTTTTGCAATTATTTCATTGCTATCAAGGTTGGATCCCGTCTCGATTTCTCAATAGTGGTATCAGATCTAAATTTTAATTCTATAATTTGATTAAATTTGTTTGATTGTTATTGATTTGATTAAACAAAAGGAAATTAGGGTTTAAATTTCATTGATGCAAAAAGTTCATTGATCTAAAATAAAAATTATAAATGTTCTTAATATTGATTAGGATTTCATTAATTAGGTTTAATCTTCTTTTAATTGAAATAAACTTAAACGAATACTCCCTTTTATTTAAGTTCTTTGTGGAAATTCTCTTCAAACCTCTGATTGTTCTATTATGGAAATGCAAAACCCTTTATTGTGATGATTGTTACTGAAAAAATCAAGAAGCTTTACACATTTTTAAATAGGGATGGCAGGGCTCGATAATGCAAAACGGCATTGTTTTGTTTTTAAAATAAAAAATTCTGGTCAAGCCATCCCTATTTCTGAATAAGAACAACGTTAGGGCTATGTTGTTTGTGATTTGGAAAAGCTAAATATATGCATATTTGGTTGATTTTTAGCATCTGTTGGCCAGTTGTATTTCTGGTTAGTGTTATTGGAATTTTGGAATAAGAAATATGCTGGATCCCGTTTCTGAAATCCAACTCTCGATCCGAAAACGATTCATAGCATACATGTTGGGCACCGATTTCGGAACCCAACCTCTTAACAAAATACCATCATCCTCTCATCAATTCATTTTCTTCCTCACTCTTGCTCTGATACCACAAGATGTTGAGCCCCGTTTTCGAAGCCCAACAATCGGTCCGGAAACGAAAAGCGACATAAACGGGTTTCCAATCTCTTTAACCCTCCTCAAAAAGTCTTCATTCTCATAGTCTCTCAGGCCATAAAGGCGAGCCCACACAACGAAATCACAACAATCACAATTGAATTCTTCATAATGGTATCTCTTAGTCTCTAGTTTATTTAGAAACAAGAACCACCTCACTCGGAGCTCTATAGCTAAAGATATGCTTAAAAAATTCAAAGTATATTCATAGCCTGATCAAGCTCTCCAAACTGACCCCTCCCTTCCTTTCCGTCAAACTTTTTGGATTTAACTTCAAAGGCTATACATTTTTATAGAGATGTATAAAAACATGTTAGGAATCTAACTCCTTAAGAATCACCTCAATCGGAGGTCGGACGAAGGAGTTATGACCCAACGAATCCAAAATGTTCATAACTTTACTCCTATTGAACATACTTTGGCGCAAACGCCATAACTCTCACTATAAATGTCGGGTTGACTTCTTTTTTTGATGATTGGAAAGAAGACATCTAGAGATAAAACTTTCATGAAGACCAAAAATTGAAATTCTGTCGTTTTCCGGGTCAAAATACATGGATTGTGTGAAATCACATGGTCAGGCCATGTAACATTCGGGTGAAATTGTGTCTCTGCGCCCAAAAAAACACAGCCCGTGTGAATTCACACGGTCAGGCCATGTAACCTTCGGGTGACATGAATTTTTCACCCTCCAAGACCCCTCCAAAGGTTCCTAAACCTATCCAAACATCCCCTTTCCTCATACTCTTCTCCAACACCACAAAACCACTACAAATCCATTAAACAACATCAAACATCATTGAATCTCAACTCCAAAGGATTCATCACACACATTCTTTTCTCAGTTTCACTTCTTCTAATGTAATGTCACTCCTTAAACATTCAATTATCAATTTGAGTGCATTAAACTCCCAAACCTCAACTCAAATGACTCGTAACATACACATACTCTCATCATTCTCTATAGCTATCATGTTCATACTTCCTATGCAGCGTCATCACTTATAATGCTCATATCTCTCAATTTCGATACCCAAAATTTACATACTTTATAGCGTTAGAAAGATAAGTGGATAAACTACAACTTTCATGAAGATCACTTTGTCGAATTCAGCCTATGTTAATCCAAATTTTTTCTTGAAGCTAGTTCACAATTTCTGCACCTATGCACTTACAAAACGCAATATCCATTCAATTCACTTCAACCGTTAAATACTTTTCATTACACTCTTAACTCTCACTTCAAATGGTTAATCCCATGTAACCTTTCCAATCTCTAACATGCTATTCTAAAAACAAGCAACAATTCGCAATCTCAACAAAGAAGCATATGCATACACAAAATCCATTTCCACAATCATCATACTCAACCTTTAAAATAACATCATCATACACAAAATGAAATCCTCAAATTCACATTCTCATCACTAAGCAAAGTAATTATATGAACAATACAAATTTACAACCAATACAAATGGATGCTCCATGTCTGGTATGCTTAACAAGCTATACAAAAGTGTCCGAACTAGCTCAATACAAAAGCTAACTATCTTAGAAGTGTCCAATTACCTTGCAAGGATCGCTAATTCTTCTCGTTTTGCACCTGAGGAGGAAAGTCATGGGTTGAGCTACACAACTCAGTGGCTAACTTATTCATAGCCATGGACAATGAGCCACACAATCAACATATACAAATATCCATATAGACCAATAATGAATCTTAGCATTCACAATTTTCATACACATCTCATAATTCAATACACAATTCCATTAAACACATTTGAATGCCAATTATCATTCAAACATAGCACACAATTTGCATCATAACTTACATATCAAAATGAAAATGCACAAACAATTTGGCTTGAGGGTTCCGTGAACAAAACAGAGAAATCGAAGTTTACTCCGTGAACGAAACGAGTCTACTTTTCGGATCTCGTGGGCCACAAGCGGGCAGTTGGGAGAAGGCTTAACATCGACATGCACGTGACTAACGAAATGGTTCCTCTCTCGCCCAAACACAATCAAATTTCATGCTTAATTCAATCATTCTCAAATTCATATTCTCATTCTTTTTCTTCATACAAAATGCCATGACACAATTCAATGGCATAATATGATCATACTCCCAATTTAACCATATCGCAATGTCATACATCTTCAATGCATAACATAACATAAACCACATCGTAGCAATTCACAATTTATCAATTCAAGCACATACATACACATATATGCACACATAAGGCATTTTTGCCCATTACACAAAAACTACAAATAAATTACCCACCTTCTAACTCTTAAAAATCTAAATGCAATGGTTCCCTTCCTCTTGCTCTTGAATAGGGCTTTCTTGATTTCCTAAAGCAACCAATTTCTCATTTTCAATTCCAATTCAATAAAACCCTAAAACTTCAAAAATCACAACCAATGAAATCAACATAAGTCAAGCTCAATCTTAACCTACTTATAGTCCATATAGTTTGGAAAACTCAACACGTAGCTTAGAAACTCAAAAACCCTATTGATCTCACCATCTTCTTCTTCCCCCAAACATTCACAACATAAACCCCTTTCTCTCTCTACAACTTCTCATTCACAAAAACACAACCTATTTCTTAACTAAAGCATGAAGAAGATGATGAACTTACCTTGGAAAGCTTGATTCTTCTTCTTCCCACGAAATTTTCCTCCTTTT
>JANZXV010362681.1:0-10604 GCA_027576455.1 Erythroxylum roigii
ACAGGTTTTTTAACGGCCCACACCCTCAGTATCATCAATAAAGGGGTTTTCAGATTCTTTGGCAATAAAAGATTTCAGTAAATGCGGCAAAGGGTAAACAATACAACTCGCCATCGCCCGGCAACCCCATTGACCGACTACGGTCGTTCGGGTCGCCAAGACAACATCCTTGGGACCCTCGTTCGCCATCGCTCGGCATCTCCATAGACCGACCACGGTCGGTCGGGTCGCCAAGACAGCATCCTTGGGACCCTCGTTCGCCATCGCTCGGCATCTCCATAGACCGACCACGGCCGGTCGAATCGCCAGGACAAAAATCTTGGGACTCTCATTTACCGCTCGACCTTGACGCAGGTCGGTTACGGTTAATCGGTCGGAATTGTTTGGCCTAACTCGCTCGATCAGTGCAAGAAAAGTTGTTCTCTCGCGACCCGCTACTTAAAGGGATGATCTAATCCTTAGCGCATAAAGAGACAACGAAATATGAGTCTATGAGCTTTCATTCATTCAAAGTAAAGGTTCTGGTCACAAGCCCGACCAGATGAGCTTTACAAAAGATTAATCACTTCATCAATCACTCCCATGAGAGGAGGAGAAGGATCAACAACCGGGTCGGCAGAAGAAGGGTCGACAGTAGGAGTAGCAGGGTGAAGAGAAAAGCCGACAGACTAATCGGGAGGGGAAGACAACGGAGAGACACCCTCTTCCTCCTCTTCCGAACTACGGTCCAACTCCTCGTCTGGAAGATCGGGTCGCTCCCCCTCGATCATTTCTTTCATTTCTTCCAACGAAAGCCCGAGAGCAGGAAGCAGTGGCTCTGCGTAATCTTCAAACGAAGGCCCATCTGACCTAGCAGGAAAGTGAACGTCATGGCATTTCTTCAGAGTCGAAAGGGTCACGTCGCAGGTGAGCTCTAGGCACTTCGCGTTCAGATTCCTTCTCTTCCATCGCTTTATCGCCTCGATTCTTTCCCGCTTGATGGACCCTCGCACCTCCTTCAACATATCCTCGGTCCTGAGCTGACCCTCCACCGCTGCCTGACAGTCTAGGAGGTACTTCCTGCTACATTCCCGCTCTACCATCATGTCCTTCTTAAATCCCTCCACCAGCCGATCCTTTTCTGCTGCCAGTCGGCACCTCTCTTCTTCCCCAGCGACGAGTTGGGCTTGAAGAATGTTCCTCGCCCCCTCCCAAGATTTCTTCTCCTCTTCTAAGGAGGAAAGTTGACCCCGGAGGAGATCCCTTTCTTCCTTAATCTCCAACACCTCGCCACCCAAAGTCTTCACCCGTTCGGTGAAATCTAGGATTTCCTGGCTTTGCGACCGATTGATTGCGTCGAGCCGTTCTATGCGGCGGTAGGCATCAAAAGCCATCGTCGCGCCTCTCATGCTGGCGCGGACAAGACGGGGTGCCAGCTCCATATCGCTAAATGCCTCCATAAACTCTTCATCCTTGGGAGTGATGACCTTCTCAGCGAGGTGAAGAGACACGTCGAGGACAGCGACCGATGCATCCTTTTCCAAAGTAATGGTCGACTCCCACTTGTCGGTTGCCTTCCCTTTACCCTTCTTTTCTGCGCCTCCTTTCTTTTTCCCCTTCCTTGCCGGATCTGATGGGCCGGATGGGAGGTCACCAAGCCGAACAAGTTTTCTCCTTTTCAGAGGTGGTGCCACCTCCTCTATCTCCTCCCCTCCTTCATCTGTTCGTCCGGCATCCACTGGCACAATTGGCAATGACGCTGGCACGGCAGGACGATCTTCAGTAAGCGGAAGAGCCGGCAACGCTGCAGCAGGGCCCGACTCCACCACTGGAGCAGAGCTTTCGCCAGCGCTTGTCTCTGTCCGTTTCTTCTTCCCAGCAGTCTGTTTCTTGGATTTAGGGGGAAGGCCGTAATCCTGTACCTTCACCATGGCTGCACAAACAAAGAAGCAGGTTAGAAATCGAATCAAAACCTACCAGCAAGAGGAACAATTCAATCATTAGGGGTCAACCAGGCGAGGCGGTTCCCTCTCTTAGCCCGTTAACTTGCGGCGGAGGGTCAATCAGAAGAGAGTTGGCTGAGGCCCCTCCGCCGTATCCCGAAATAAGCTGACCGAAGTTATACTGGCCGAGCTCCTTTATACGATAGACCACCTCTTGCTCCTCCCTAGAAAGGAATAGGTTTGACGAGTCATTCCATCGCTCGGCAAGGGGATACCTCCACGGCCAGGCCTCGGATGAAGATCCCGGAGGCTTCACGAAGAAATACTTCGTTCGCCAGCCGGTAATCTTACCAGCCGTTCCGGCCGGGCGATACCGGGCATCCTTATACATCAGTGAAGGGATCCCACCCGCAGAGATCGGACTCTGACCCATCCTCAAGAAGTGCCGCAAGATGTTGACCGAAGGCATACAGCCAAATTGGTGGCACAGCAAGGCAAGTCCGTTGATGAACCTCCATCCATTCGGAGGAATCTGACTCGGTCTTAATTGATAGTTGGCGCACACTTCGTCCACGATTGGCACGTACGGTAGCCTCATACCGCCAACCGAGAAAAAATGCTCTGAGACGGCGAACCACCCACCTGTGCTATTATCGATTCCTTCATCCCCCGAAGCCAACCTAGGCTTCCAGTCCCGAGGGATATTATTCCTAAGAATCGACCGACTCAACTCCGCCGCGGACATCCTCGATTTGCCTTTGGGCAGTTCCCTTACCGCCAGCCCGTCTTTCCGCTCTCTTGTTGTAATTTCTTCAACATCTCCCAACCTCGGTATCGCCGTCGCTTCAGCCATAACCTCCGGCGACCCCTCGTCGACCTTATCACTTGAAGAAACCCCACTCCGAGAACCGATGGACGACA
Organism: Erythroxylum roigii; assembly: GCA_027576455.1. Classification (NCBI taxonomy): domain Eukaryota; kingdom Viridiplantae; phylum Streptophyta; class Magnoliopsida; order Malpighiales; family Erythroxylaceae; genus Erythroxylum; species Erythroxylum roigii. The sequence goes on from JANZXV010362681.1 coordinate 2,844, forward strand.
TGCTCACTAAGAGGAAATATAGAAGAGGAAAATGAGGGAAAGGGACGTACCTATTTAGTGATAAGAAATCGGAAATTTCTGCAACGCCGAAGAAAACTTCCGGAAATTGAGAATGAGAAAGAGCGAAGGAATGGAAGACGAAAGCAAGAATGAAACGAGCGTGAAGAAACCCAAACCGTCTGTCGATCCTGGACATTTATAAGGAAACACTCGGACGAGCCAACCAGTCGAGGTACGACGCGTGTAGGAGATCCGAGCTATGCTTGGACACGCGGCATAATCGTAGCCAAGGAAATTAGGGTTGTTCAAAATCGAAGGGGCGTGACGGTTGAAAGGACAGGCGGGACAGCTGCACAACGGTTACAAGGACGATACGCTTCAGATTCTGTCATAGGGCATGTGCCGCCAAACACGCCAGACAATAAATGCTTCAAGTACCGTCACGCGCTCAATAATGATGATCCCACGACCTATTTTGGTACGATTTGTCATGCAATAATCACCCATGCCGACCGGTTGAGACGTTACACCGAACCGACCCATATACGAGCTATATCCCAATATCCGACCGATCGTCCTAATTACGAGTCGTCTTACATGTGCGATCTACAAAACATCTGCATACTCCTCCGATCCTTCTCTTCGTTCAGACTCGAGGAGTAGGGGGCTTATGGTCGGGTCGGCCGTATTGGGCCTGGACTCAATCATAACGACTCGTGGGCCGATCGATCCATTTATTAAAGAAGTTAAGCCCAAACCCCTCCGGCGGCCCCCTTAGCCCGTCCGCATGAGATAGACTCCCATGCACACGTGAAAACCTAAACCTAAACCTAGCTATTGCTCTATATATAAGATATAGTTCCACCGTGACAAAGGTACGCAATCATAACCTAGTTTTCTCTGTTTCGGCAGCCTCATCCCCCATCTTCACCAAATCACTAACTTGAGCGTCGGAGAGGCTAATCAGGTCACAACCCCCGACGTGCCTTCTTTGTTTTGCAGGAACCAGTCAACGTTGAAAGCACTGTAGAACGCGGTCAATTCATGGATCCAAACGACAACATTCAGTTCGGCCAGAATCAGGCAGAACCAGTTGGCGCCCACCGTGGGGCCCGATTTCAGGGCACCACGTCCAAAAACACGCAGATCAGTCAGGCGGCGGCGACAAATCCTGATGTGGCCGCAGTTGCAGCCCTGGCGTTTCAACGAATGGGTTCACGACAACCAGCAACTCTGCCGCCTGCACCCCATGTTTCTCACACGGAGTCGTCAGACCCGAACGCTCAACCGCAGCCTCAAACCTTGGAACAAGAAGAGCAGAGCGTAGCGGTGGAGGATAATGCTGCCCCCAACATGTGTCCGAACCTTCAACATCAATCGGGTGTAGATCCTCTCCCGCCTATGCATACTACTCTTACCCGGAAACAGATCGAGGAAGCAGCTGATCTGTTGGTTCGCCAGTTTTTGCAATCTCAACCAGCACAGCAGCAGCCGTCCGCACAGCCAGCTACACGACAAACCAGCATGACGACGGGTCACCACCCGACTGAAGCCCTAGGGAGGATCGCGAACGATCGGATCAACGCAGCTATGAGCTTCCGTCCTGATCGCCCTATGGCACAGTACAGCTCTCCCTTTACTCCAGAAATCCTGGATAGCCTCCCGGTACCCGGTACCAAAATACCGACTCCTGAAAAATACACCGGGAGAACCGACCCCCTGGACTACCTACAGCACTTTCAGTCCATGATGAATTTACATTGTGTTCCGGATGCCATCCAGTGTAAGGCTTTCTGCACGGCTTTCCAAGAAGGAGCCCGGCGATGGTTCAACAGCTTACCCCCGAGCTGTATCACATGCTTTGAGGATTTCAGGTTATTATTCCTGAACCAGTTCGCTACCAGTAAGCGGCCGCAGAAGACAGCTTTGGAGGTGATGCAGCTTACACAAGGAAGGAATGAAAGTTTGCGGGAGTTCATAACTCGGTTCAATAATGAAGCAGTTGAAGTCCCCGACCTCACTTGCTCGTCTATGTTGGCTGCACTTATGAGCAACACGAGGGACGAAGAGTTCAAAAAGTCACTGGCGCTCGATCAACCCCAATCTGTGCAGGAGATTAGACATCGAGCAGACAAGTACATTCAGCTTGAAGAAGTGTTAAAGAATACAAAACGCAGGGCAGATGATCGCGGGCCGAGTGGTAGGGCAGAAGAGCCTCACAAAAGACAGAGGGATCAGTCAAACTGGAGGAAGCCGACCAGTCGACAATGGCATCACCAAGACTTCACCCCGCTTAACAGGCGATATGCGGAAGTACTGGCGGCTATGAGGGCAGATGGGGAACCCATCCGAGAGCCCAATAAAATGAAGACCCCGTATAAGGAGAGGAATCCGGATCTATATTGCCGTTTCCACAGAGAAATCGGTCATGACACGGAGGATTGTTGGCAATTGAGAAGAGAGATTGAGTATCTCATCCGAAAAGGAAAGCTAGGCCGATTTGTGAGGCACGACCAAAATGCCGATCGGGGTAATCAGCGTAGAACTGGTCAGCCCGACAATAGGAGACCGCCCTGGAGGCGAAACGACAGGGATGATGGAGGGAGGCAGAATGCTAATACAGATAATCGCCGAGAAGAGAGGGGGCGATCAAGGGAACGAAATGACAGAAATGCCGGGCAACAAGATGACCGACCAGCTGGGGTCATCAACATGATATTTGGGGGAAGCGCAGCGGGGGGATCCACTGCTAAAGGGAGAAAAAGATATGCCAAACAGGTCGACAGAGACTCATCGTTCAAAAAGCCAAGGGAGAATGACGATATGATATCATTTGACGAGTCCGACCTTGATGGTGTAAGCTGTCCTCATGATGATGCCCTCGTTGTAAATTTGAACATGGATGGCTACGAGGTGAAGCGGGTGATGATCGATACGGGCAGCTCGGTCGATTTGTTATATTACGAGGCCTTCAAGCAGATGAAGATACCCGAAGATCGCTTATTGCCCATAGATGGGCCTATCAAAGGGGTAACCGGTGCAACTGCCTATCCATTCGCCAGAGTTTATTTGAAGGTGAAGTTCGGGCAAAGGCCATCCCAGATAGAAAGGGATGTTGAATTCCTAGTCGTGAAGTTTCAAGGGGCATACAATGCAATAATCGGACGAGCTACCCAGAACGCCCTTAGAGCGGTGGTCTCCACCTACTACCAAGTGATGAAATTCCCAACGCCCCATGGAATCGGAACTGTCAGGGGTCAGCAGAAACTCGCAAGGGAGTGCTACTTGGCAGAAACAAAAACATTAGACGGGGCGGTAATCCTGACAAGTTCTCTTGATGTAAGGGCCGATGAGGAGATGGACAGGGTGAACCCAGTGGAAGAAACGCAGCGGGTCGTACTAGACGATGCCGACCCATCAAAATTCACAAACCTAGGTTCCGAACTGCAGAAGGACCTGGTTAAGGAAATCACCGACTGTTTGGTGGAAAATAGATCGCTCTTCGCCTGGATCCCGAGCGATATGCCTGGAATTTCTCGATCGGTCACCTCGCACTCGCTTGGTATTCAACAAGGTTATAAGCCGGTTAGGCAAAAGAAGCGATTGCACTGCAAGGAGCGACAGGAAGTGATCAAGAAAGAAATAGAGAAATTACTCGAAGCAGGGTTCATCCGAGAAGTAAAATACCCCGAATGGCTCGCCAACGTGGTGTTGGTAAAGAAGAAAAATGGGAAGTGGAGAATATGCGTCGACTTCACTGATTTGAACAAGGCGTGTCCAAAAGACAGTTTTTCCCTACCTAAGATCGACCAGCTAGTAGACTCCACCTCCGGGCATGAACTTCTCAGCTTCCTAGATGCTTTCTCGGGCTATCATCAAATTCGGATGAGTCTCGAAGACGAGGAAAAGACTGCCTTCATAACCGACCAGGGCATGTACTGTTACCAGGTAATGCCCTTCGGCCTGAAGAACGTAGGGGCCACCTATCAGCGGCTCGTCATGGAGATTTTTAAAACACAGATAGGTCGATCTGTTGAAGCTTACGTAGACGATATGGTAGTTAAAAGTAAGACGGCTGCTGAGCATGTAGGAGACCTGAAAGAAGTCTTCCAGACCCTTGATAAATTTCAGATGAAGCTGAACCCGGAAAAGTGTGTCTTTGGTGTGGCATCCGGAAAGTTCCTTGGGTTCATGATTACTCAGCGAGGAATTGAAGCTAATCCGGAGAAAATCGAAGCCATCGTCCAAATGCCTTCGCCGCGATGCTTGAAAGAAGTGCAGATACTGACCGGTCGGATAGTCTCCCTTAGCAGATTCGTTTCCAGATTGGGGGACAAGTGCCTCCCATTTTTCAAGATTTTAAGGAAAGCGGGTATAACCCAGTTTCAGTGGCCAGAGGAGTGCGAAAGAGCTTTCCAGCACTTAAAGCAGTATCTAACAAGCCCGCCAGTTCTGCAGAGCCCCGTCGAGGGGGAAACCTTGATTATCTATCTAGCGGTCACAGAGGGCGTAGTCAGCGCGGTCTTGGTCCGATCGGAGGGTAAGGAGCAATTTCCAATCTACTATGTCAGTAAAGTATTGAGTGGGCCGGAAACAAAATACGCACCTATAGAAAAATTAGCTCTCTCCTTAGTAATCGCGGCGCGGAAACTGAGACCGTATTTCCAAAGTCATACCATTGAGGTGTGGACCGATCAGCCTCTCAGGCAATGCCTCCAAAAACCTGAGACCTCCGGGCGGTTAATAAAATGGGCAGTAGAGATGGGAGAGTTCGACATACAATATAAGCCCCGGACGACGATCAAAGCGCAGGTGTTAGCAGACTTCATCGCGGAGATGAGCCAACCTAGCTCACAGGGTGACCAGCTCCCGGCCTGAAGTCTGTTTGTTGACGAGTCGTCCAATTTTGAAGGATACGGGGCTGGAGTGGTATTGATCGACCCGCATATGGAAGAGAAGGCAGAATATGCACTTCGGCTAGAGTTCAAAGCCTTCAATAATGAGGCAGAATATGAGGCTCTAATAGCTGGCCTCCAATTGGCTAAGGAAATGGAGATAAAGCACCTGAAGGTATATAGCGATAGTCAAGTGGTGGTCGGCCAAGTCACTGGGCAGTTCGAAGCCAAGGGGAGCAACATGATTGAATACCTGGAGTTAGTAAAGCGAAAATTAAGTAATTTTGAGTAATACTCAATCAGCAGGGTAGATCGAGCTCAGAACGCTAAAGCGGATGCGCTCTCCAAAATGGCCTCTGACCGAGACGCCAAAAATAACGTTCTAGTCGAGCGACTAGATCGTCCCAGTATTCAGAAAGCCAAGGAGGTTCTTGATGTAAATGCTGGTAGACCGAGTTGGATGGAACCGATTAAACAGTATCTCCTAGAGGGAACGCAACCACAAGATATCTCAAAGGCCAGGAAACTGAGGATAAAGGCAGCTGAATACGCGGTCATGGGTGATACCCTGTACAAGCGATCCTATGACTGGCCGCTGTTACGATGTTTGAACGAAGAAGAGGCAGAACAAGCAATGGCTGAAGTCCACGAAGGAATGTGTGGCAACCACGTCGGAGGCAGGATGCTAGCCCATAGGCTGATCAGACAGGGATATTATTGGCCGACGATGAGAAAAGATTGCTAGGGAAAAGTTGATCGATGTGAGGCCTGCTAGCGAAACAGCAGCTTGTCTCACCAGCCGACTGAGAGGATGAAAGTAGTGAGTCACCCTATCCCTTTTGCTCAATGGGGAATGGATATACCGGGGCCTTTCCCTCTCGGTCCCGGACAGAAAAAGTTCCTGATAGTGGCGGTAGAGTACTTCACCAAATGGGTAGAAGCGGAAGTGGTCGCCACAATTACTGAGCAGAGGGTGGAGAGTTTCGTCAATAAAAATATATTGACTCGTTTCGGAATGCCCATGGTGCTGGTAGCAGACAACGGTCGACAGTTCGACAACAAAAAGTTTAGAGATTTCTGCGGCCGACTGAGGATAAGGCTACAGTTAACCTCAGTAGCTCACCCCCAAAGCAATGGTCTCGCAGAGAACACCAACAAGAAAATAATGAGCGCTCTTAAGAAACGCCTTGACGGACGAAAAACTTGGGTAGAAGAAATCGATGAAGTGTTATGGGCATACAGAACCACACCAAATGGAGCCACGGGGGAGACACCTTTCAGGATGACCTTTGGGGCAGAAGCCTTAGTCCCAGTAGAAGTGGCGCTGCCAAACCAAGGGGTGTCGGGCTATGACGAAGAACAGAACAACGAAGCCCGTCGAGTCAAGCTCGTACTCCTCAGCGAGGACAGAGATAGGGCTGTCGCCCGTTCAGAAGCTGTCAGACAGAAGGCAGTAAAGTTCTATAACAGAAGAGTAAAGCCGAGCGACGTAAAGGTCGGGGGATACGTCCTACGGAAAGCCGAGGCGGCAGGGAAACATCCGGGAAAGCTCGGACAAGCATGGGAAGGACCCTACCAGGTCGTCAAGCAAGCCGGGCATGGCTCTTACATTTTACGCGATGCAAAAGGGAAAACTCTACCAAGGCCATGGAACTCTAGAAACCTGAAGGCGTTCTACCAGTAGATAAGTTCTCCTTTAGTTAATGTTTGTTCAATACTGTTTTTATCCAAAACTCGTGGGTACCTTTTTCCTGTCCCTATCAAACAGGTTTTTTAACGGCCCACGCCCTCATTATCATCAATAAAGGGGTTTTCAGATTTTTTGGCAATAAAAAATTTCATTATATGCGGCAAAAAGTAGAAAATCCAACTCGTCATCGGCCGGCATCTCCACAGATCGACTACGATCGGTCGGGTCGCCAAGACGAGATCTTTGGAACCCTCGCTCGCCATTGCTCGGCATCTCTATAGATCGACTACGATCGGTCGGGTCGCCAAGACAAGATCCTTGGGACCCTCGCTCGCCATCGCTCGGCATCTCCATAGATCGACTACGGTCGGTCGGGTCGCCAAGACAAGATCCTTGGGACCCTCGCTCGTCATCGCTCGGCATCTCCATAGACCGACTACGGTCGGTCGGGTCGCCAAGACAAGATCCTTGGGACCCTCGCTTGCCATTGCTTGGCATCTCTGCAAATTGACTACGGTCGGCCGCTAAATCTCGACTCAGATCGGCTACGGTCGATTGGTCAGAATCGCTCGGCCTAATCCACTCGATCGGCGCACATCGAGGTCGTTCATTCGTGACCCGTTATTCAAAAAGATGATCTAATCTTTAGCACATAAAGAGGTAACGAAAAACGAGCCTTCATTCATTCAAAGTAAAGATCCTGGTCACAAGCCCGACCAGATGAGCTCTACAAAAGAAAAGTCACTCCCCCACGAGGAGAAGAAGGACCAACAACCGGGTCGGCAGAAGAAGGGTCGACAGCAGGATCGGCCAGGGGAAGAGAAGGGCCGATAGTTGGGTCAGGAGGAGAAGACAATGGAGAAGCATCCTCTTCTTCCTCTTCCGAGCTAAGGTCTAACTCCTCGTCCGGAACATCGGACCGCTCCCCCTCGACCATTTCCTTCATTCCCTCCAACGAAAGGTCGAGAGCAGGAAGCAGCGGCTTGGCATAATCCTCAAACGAAGGCCCATCCGACCCAGCAGGAACGTGAATCTCATGGCACTTCTTCAGGACCGAAAGGGTTACGTCGTAGGCGAGCTCTAGGCATTCCGCATTCAGATTTCTTCTCTTCCACCGTTTTATCGCCTCGATTCTTTGTTGCGGAATAGAACATCGCAACTCCCTCAATATATCTT